>JAQIXI010001363.1:0-14118 GCA_034700165.1 Galumnidae sp. Gr-Ori-00277 | reverse complement strand
TTTTTGTAAGACTTGTTTGAAAACCGGCTCCACCCAACTGGGTATATAAGGAGACGGCTTTCAGACCGAAGTCAACAGTTATTCTTTGAACACTTTTGTAATCTCTCTTAAGAAGTGATAATAAAGAGTTTTATATAAAATCTTTGTGTGCCTTACTTTTGGTCGTCGCTCTACCGTTGGTCTCTCAGTCGTTGGCTCAACCGTTAGTGCTCAACCGTTGGATCGTTCAGACGTTTGGCTCAACCGTTGGTGCTCAACCGTTGGATCGTTCAGTCGTTTGGCTCAACCGTTGGTGCTCAACCGTTGGTTCATTCAACCGTTGGCTCTCTTCGTTGGATATTCTCAGGTGTTAGACGCTATCAACCGTTGATCGCTCGCAACCGTTGGTCGCACTCTTTCGTTGGACGTTCTCATCGTTGGACATAAACGGAACCTGAGTGAGTGTTCATTCCCTTAACCCTTGATCTTTGTGTTTTCCTAGTGGTCAGGACTAAGTAGGAGTCTTGCCACAGATATGTTGGGAGGACCAGGTGGTTAGGACCTGGGACTATGTGGTTGTATGGGTTAGTTAAGGATAATATATGAACCTTAAATTGTAGTTATGACACTTATATTTAGTAAATCCATACAGTCATATATACCCGACATTATTCATAATATAATAATAACCAAAGAGCTGCAAAATATTTATTTATCCAGGGTAAAATATGTTATAAATATTTACTAAAAAGTGGTCAAATTATTTTCCGAATATCTATTTATTTTATCAGAATTTGAATATAAAGAGATTTATATTTATTTTTCACTACATTTACAGTGTAAAGATAGTATATAGAATCGTTTTTCCCTACTGTTGTATGTTTTTACTGCCTCCAGCACACTTTTTGATAAACAGGTACCGTAGAAACCGAAATTTTGACGGTAAAAGTGCCACTTTGTAGCCGCCTAGAAAAAACTGATATCGGCCTCTTTGCCGGTTATTTTGAACCTAGAAATGCGTAAAAAAGGCGGTTAAATAGGCGGTAAAATCTTACTTTATTGCTGCCCACAAAAACATGTTATCGGTCTATACGGTGACTTTGGAGCCCAAAAATGCACAAAAATAAGCGGTGCAAGATAACTCATCGAACCGATCAAGCCTATACGGTGATAACCGATAAAATCTGAGCGATTACAATGCCTATGCAACAACCAATAAACCCAATGGGATTTTAGCATGATGTATATAATGTTTAAAAGTAGGCGGTAACACAAGTGATGTTACTACCGATTAACACTTTTCATGTATCCATTGAAACTTATTTAACCTCTATAGATAAAAATATTTTTTTAATTTTAAACACTTTTGCTCTAGGATGCATTTTATTTTCAAACTTCTAATTCAAATAAAACAAAAACCATAAATGATAAATGAAAAAAACCAAAACTATTCAGTAGTCAGTATTAAATAGGATGTTTACACTATGAAAATATTCCCAAAATTGATCTTGGCGCAAAATAGCATTATTTAATTTTTTATTCATCATTTTGAGCACGTTACCCTTCGAAACCCAGAAAAAGTCGGGTTCATTTTGAAGCCTTTTCAAGTCTTTTTCACTACATTTACGAAGTAATATGTAGTATATGTATTGGTTTTTTCACCCATACACCCGCCCCCGCCCGCCCCCCACCCCCGCTTTTTGCTTGCAACAAGAAATCATATATCTTAGGGTAATAAAGGTAAAATTCATATTTTTTGAATATTAACGGGTAATATATTCCCTTTTGTTAGTAATGGAAGGGACAGTGAGCCCTTTTGCTAGTAACGGGAAAATATTTCTTTGAATATTAACGGGTAATATATTCCCTTTTGTTAGTAATGGAGGGGACAGTGAGCCCTTTTGCTAGTAACGGGAAAATATTTCTCTGAAAATTAACGGGTAACATATAGCCTTTTGATATTAATGGAGGGACAGGGAGGTTTTTGGCTCTCTAGAGACCATTCTTTTCATTAGTAATGGAGGGGACAGGGAGGTCTTTTACTAGTAATGATAAAAAATTAATTTGAATATTAATGGATAACATATTGGCTTAGGCTAGTAATCAAAGAACAGGGAGGTTTATGGCTCTCTAAAGACCGTTCTTTTTATGTGTAACGGGAGGGGACAGGGAGGCCTTTTACTAGTAACGGGAAAATATTTCTCTTATTATTAACGGGTAGCATATAGCCTTTTACACTGACCCACCCATACACTAATATACGCGTTCACTAAATCACGCATAAACTAATCCACCCATACATTAATACACGTATTCACTAAGTCACGGATACACTAATACACGTGTACGCTAAGCCACTGATAGACTATTCACTCATACACTAATACACGTGTTCACTTAACCAACTATACATTATTACAAATAACCACCAAGATAATTAACCACCAAACTTTACATTCACCTACTAATCCATTCTTTAAAATTTATAAAAAAATTTGAAATAATTATTTTTAAACCTAATATTAAATTAAATCTAATTTAATTATACAATTATATACAATTATATAATTATTACTAAAGTTATTGTCGTAAATGTAGTGGATATAGGCTTTGTCCTCAAACCTTGTTTTTCATTTCATTTATGTAATAAAGGGTAGTATATAGTTTCGTTTTGCATCCACCCACCCACGCCTTAGGGGTGTAACGGGGGCCTCTGCAGAAATTAACGGCGTTCTACTACTATACTAGAGATTCTTTAGAATTTAACGGAGAGCTTAGGGAGGAATATATCTCTTCAGATATTAACGGAGAGGAAAGAGAGGTCTTTTATTAGTAATGGATATATCTAGCCTTTTTGATAGTAATAGGGAGGAGAGGGAGGAGTATGCCTCTCTAGAGACATATTCTTCAGATATTAACGAAGAGGAAAGGGAGGTCTTTTATTAGTAATGGAAGAATATTTCCTTGAATATTAGCTGAAAAAATATAGCCTTATGTTATTAATGGAAGGAAAGAGAGGCTTGTGCTTCTCCAGAGCCCAATTTCTCAAATATTAACTGAGGACTATGTCTTTCTAGAGACCAAATCTTCAGATACTAATTAAGAAGGTTATTTGTTCATTTCTGTGTTATTGGGTGTTCTTTTGTTTGTAACGGAGAATTATCTATTCCCTTTGTTAGTAAAGAGATGTCTTTCTAGTACACCCGTTCGATAGCACACGCGGACACTCGTACACGCGTTCACTAGCACACGCGGACACTGATACACGCGATCACTAGCACACCCGGACATTAGTACACGCGTTCACTAGCACACGCAGACACTAGTACAAGCGTTCACTAGCACACGAGGACACAAGTGCACGCGTTCACTAGCACACGCGGACACTGGTACACGCGTTTACTAGCCAAATTGTTTAATAGCTCAATCTTGCGCTAGCCCACTCGTATATTAAACCATAGTACACTAAAATTTTCTAACACCAACTTATCTGTTCACTAATAAACGAATTACATATATTAAGAATTTATAAAACCTATATTAAACCTATTCGAGTACCCCATCTTAATAATAAATTGTCATAAATGTAGTGATTATAGCTTTGCCCTCAAACTTTGTTTTACTTGGGGTTCGCCACACCTATGGGATGGCCGATTCGTCCGAGCCATTGCCGCCCGGTTTTACAATTAAGTGGCTTGTGTTACCTACCGGGAATGCCTATCAGTATTTTAAGAAGGTCGGCTACTCCTCCGTGTACCTCATGCGGTAGAAACGCAGAGCGTAAACACTACTCGTGTTATTTAAGTCAGCGAGTTCTAGACCGAGGTTTTAGGGCCCGATGGCACCCGTCGCACAATCGAAGGCGAGAGGGACCCATGATCGCATAAGCGCCACCTCTTGCCACGAAAATGCCAGCACCGCCGAGGTTTGTACTCCCTCCCTGAGCTTTGCCTTTTAAGCCTAGAGTGACGCCTTTAACCACTGCGCCACTCAGCTCAGGATATTTCTTTGAATATTAACCGGTAACATATACCGTATTCCCCCGCCTCAGCCGGCATGCCGGTATACAGTGAGTTTGGGGATACTGCCGGTATACCTCGGATATAACGGAATGCCGATATAATTGAGGAAATATTTGGAAAATAATTGAACTAAATTTTATTAAAATATTTTCTAGATTTGAATATTTTAAACCATAAATTAGTGTTATTTTCTAAGATAAGATATATAGTGCGTTAAGTACTTTAATGTATGATTTAAATCCCTTGAATTAAAGTAGACATAGTTTTAAAATGAATGGGAATTAAATTATTTCTAATAACGAGCAAATTTTTTTCCTCGTTTTATACCGGCATGCCGTTATAGACCAAGAGCACCATTTTGGCAAAATGGTCAAATTCACTTATACCGGCATGCCGGCTGAGGCGGGGGAATACGGTAAGTTTATGCTAGTAATTGAGGAAAAGGGTTTGTGGCTCTCTAGAGATCATTCTCTTTATTAATAACGGGAGTGGATAGGGAGGCTTTTTACTAGTAACGGGAGAATGTTTCTTTGAATATTAACGAGAAACATATAGCCTTATACAACCTACTCATACACTAATATACGCGTTCACTAAACCACGGATACACTAATCCACCCATACACTAATATACGCGTTCACTGAACCACCGGTACACTAATCCACCCATACACTAATTCACGTGTTCACTGAACCATGGGTAAACTAATCCACCCATATACTAATACACGTGTTAACTGAACCACATATACACTAATCCACCCATATACTAATATACGCGTTAATTAAACCACGGATACACTAATCCACTCATACACTAATATACGCCTTCACTAAACCACGGATACACTAATCCACCCATACACTAATACACGTGTTCACTCAACCACGGATACACTAATCCACCCAAATACTAATACACGCGTTCACTAAGCCGAATATGCATTTTTACCTACACATAACTACCAAAATAATCAACCACCAACCTGTTTATTCGCCCACTCATCCTTTTCTTAAGGATTTTTAGGTGTGATGGGCCGAAGGGGCAAATGTATTATGTTTCGTCATTTTTACCCAGGATTATCCTTTATTTGAAATATTGATTTTTTTAAATATTAATATTTTTCCTTTTAAAACACTCAATGAAATATATACTAGTTTTAACCCGTTAATGTAGTGCCCTTTGAGTTTGAACGCAAACCTTGTTTTCATTTGAATTAGAAGTTTGAAACTTAAGCGACCTAGAGCAAAATTATATAAATAATTTTTTTATATTCTTTAATTAAATGATTCACTGAATGTTATACAAACAATAAAATTTATTATAATAAATATTTTATCAAGTTCCGCCAAGTCTTTTTTCATAACTTTTATTTCTTCAAAGTTAAAAAATCATATTTTGTTTAAAAAATTTTTTTTGCTTCAAAAGTGATAAAATACGTTAAATATGATTGAATTATACGTATAATAGAAATATTCCCCTAACAATGTCTTATGGAAAGAAGTGGTGGCCCTAAAAAATTTGTGGTAGGCCCAAGTATCACCAATTCTTGTCCATAAGACTTTGTGAGTTCTGTTCGTGCAAATTTATTATGTTTATTCATAGTTACCCATTAGAGCTTTTAATTGAGTTCTTGATTGTTTTAAACATTAATATTTTTTCTTTTAAGACTCGATAATTTAAATACTAATTTTAACCCGTAAATGTAGTGCCTTTTGAGTTTGTACCCAAACCTTGTTTTTAAGTAGTTTTGCTTATAAATACATACAATTCAATCAAATTTAACGTATTTTATCACTTTTAATGCATAAAACTAAGAATTTTTGATAAAAAACCATTTTCCAATTTTGAAAAAATTTAAGTTACGAAAAGTACAATATAAAAACCGTAAATTTGACGTTTTTACTAGTTTTTACGTCATTTTTGTTGTATTATCTTTGGGTTTCTTATTGTTTACATCTATTTTACTCATTTCCACTAATTTTTTGCAATTTGTCCACGTTTACCCCTCTTTTCGATAAGGGGTGGGCCCTGTGACTCTCGTCTCAAGAGGCTATTGTCAGGATTTTTCGTCTCAGGGGGTATTTTGAAATACCCCCTTAAGCCATATCTGATTTAAACCCCCTTTACATTTTATTATTGTTTTAGTGTATTGTGGACCTCTGAAATAAAAATTAAACTAAACTTCAATTCAAAGCCAATGAAGAGAGAAGTGAAACAAATGTGGATTCACCCAAAGTTTTACACATATGAAGATTCTCAAAACACATCATGGGACAAGTCATATGATCTGGGAATTATACAATTGAAAGAACCTATCTCTAATGTGAAGCAGACATCATATTATAGTACAAATATAATATGTCTTCCAAATGAAAACTTTCAATTAATTGGTTATCATTTTGCAATGATATGCGGTTGGGGGGCACCGAATACTGAGAAAACTCTTTTTTCTTTTCCTCCATATAAAGACCTCCAAATTGGACACATTGGGGTCACAACATATAATCATTCTAATATCGAGAGACTTCTGAGTAATAATTTGCCACCTTACGTTTGCCATGTATGTTGTTTTGAAAAATTAATTAGTTTATATGATAGTTAAGATTAATTTAATATCAAGGAATTTCATAACCCTAAATGTTCTCTTATAATAATTTATTGAATTCTATCATTTTTAACATATTTTATTAGAAAATGTGATTAAAAACTTACAAAATGCAAAAAATAACTGAGACAAATAATATTTTTACAAGATTAGATTTGATTATTCAAATATATTAATTGCAGTCTTTTTCTAATATATATTTCACACACTTGTCGACTGAATTCATTTGTTGTCAAATAAAAGTCATCTTTTTCACTACATTTACAGTGTAAAGATAGTATATAGAATCGTTTTTAATATTTTCCTTGTAATTTATATTACCCTCTATATTGCCCTCTATAATTTATATACTAGATTTAACACGTAAATGTAGTGCCCTTTGAGTTTGAACGCAAACCTTGTTTAATTACTAAATAAATATACTAGGTAAATGAAATATTTTTTGCTTTCATAAAATCTAGACAAAACCATGTTTGTGGTTTAAAAATAATTTGATTTCTTTAATTATTACAGGAGAAGTAGGGAAAAGTCGGGCTAGACCAATTAAATTTCTGACTATATATTTCTCTGTTAACAAATGACAACACGATAAAATCAAAATTATAAGTTTCTAGAGAGATATGTATTTCCCTGCTTCTTCCGTTACTAACAAAAAGTGTAAGAAAAACTAATACATATACTACATATCACTTCGTAAAAGTAGTGAAAAACATTCCTTTTCCTCCGTTAATATCTGAAGACTAGGAATCTATAGTGAAAAGGACCTCCCTGTCTTCTCCGTTATTAGGAAAAGACCAACCGTTAATATCTGAATAGGTATCTTGAGAAAAATGAAACTCCCTGTCTGGTGTAAAACGAAAATATATACTAAACCTTACTGCATAAATGTATTGAAAAACGTCTCTACATTCGGGTCTCTCCTGTCGTAATCTATTGACAAAAATTTATTTGTTAAGAATTGACCTTGATTAATTTGAAACAGATATTTATGAATAATAAATAGAGACTATTTCAATGGCTAACGTTTCCCTAAAAATGATACCCAAATGTAAAGTTTACTACAAATTCATTAACTTTATAAATTTTTATTACGTTCCTTTTATAAGCTTTATTATTTTCATTTTCATATATTTTTGCTTAATCTTGGTTATAAGATCAGTAGAAGATCCCAGTTGTAACGTTATGTGCTGTGGATATCTTCTTTGTGTGTATACTAAATCATAGTTTGGTGAACCAGCTATTCCCCATAATGTTAAAGAAGTGTATTCCTCAGTTGTGTAAACTTCTGAGTTGTATATACTTTTGATTACATTTACTGCACATTTCATTCTCTACTGTGAATAAATTTTTACATTTATTGAAACAAATGTAAAAAATTGTTATATTAAACAACAGTTTTAAAACCATTTTAAATGAAAAGTATATTAGAAAATTCAATGAGAAATATAAATATACATTCAATTATTCAACAATAAATTCATATTTTTTTATCAAAAATGAATGATAAGAGGATGTCATGAAAACTTTAGATCAAATCAAAGAAAGAGTCTCTTAAACGTCATTATAATAATTCAAAAGAGACTTTATTTATTAATTATTATAATAAAACTCTCTAATAACTATAAAAAAGGTTTGAGAGCAAAGCCTATAGTCACTACATATACAAATACATATACTACATATCACTTCGTAAATGTAGTGAAAAATTGTTTTCAATTAAAGAAAATTTAGCCTATTTTCCCTGTTGTTTATGCTCTGAGGTTGTGTACAAATTTCGTGGGCATTTGCTCCCTAGACACCTTGAAATTTCTACTATATATGTCATTATTAAATGGATGCCTTCTTTTTCTTTGAATTAGTTTAATTTTTTGGGTTTTAAAAATTAAAATTTACATTTTAAATTTTATTATGCAGGGTGATTCTGGGTCCCCAATATGGATGTATTACTTAGGGAGAGCATTTCTCATAGGTATTCAGAGCACTATTACCGGAATAGGGGTTGATGCGGAATACCCTTACGTCAGATGTAGAGAAAGATTTGATGCGGTTTATGTTCCAAAACATATGGAATGGATTAAAGGTATTATTACAAACTATTCCTATATGAAGTAAACAATAAAATGGAATTTATTTTATATGAACATGTTACTTTAGTTTTTCTAATTTATAACTAATATAATCTTGCTTTATTATTTTCTTATCAAACTAAACATTTTTTTTTATCAAAACTACAATTATTAGTTTCAAATAGCGAAATTCATTTAAATTAAAATACAACTGGATGCAAAACCCACTTTAATAGATTTTTAGCTATAAAAACTTTCTCATTAGCTAGATCTCATTCATTTTTAAACTGCAAATAAGATTTTTTCATAATTTTATGTTTTAAAAAAAAAGACTCTAATTTAAATATTTTAGACTTAATATAAATTTTTTGTTTAACAAGCATAACAGAAAAAATAAGTAAAATAATAAAATGATTTATATCTCATTTAAGACTACATAAAATTTAAACCGATAAATGTTTTTGAATTTCTCGATTATCTCTAAAATTAACAAAATAATTAAGGAAAATCTTTAAAATTTTCAAAATTTACAAAGGATTTTTACAAAATCTATTATATCACATTTATTAAAAATTGACTCCATTATTTGGATTATTATGTTTAATAAAATATTTGAAAACCAAATAGCTAACTTAAATGGTTTGGCTTTAATCAAGGTTTTTTTTTGAATCTCAATACAAATATTTTCGTAATTGATATTCAATTTTATTTACAGATATAATAGTTTTCATCAGGTTCTATGGTAAATTCTAAATTGCTCTATAAAATTCAAACCAATTAAATTAGCAAGCTAACTTTAATATATTTTATTAGTTTTAAATGGTAAATTAATCATTTTATTATTTTGCTTATTTTTTGTTATGCATTTTAAACGAAAAATTGTTATGTCTAAAATATTTAAATTAGAATCTTTATTTTTTTTAAAACAAAGTTAGAACAAAACCATATTTGCAATTTAAAAATAAATGTGATCTAGCTTATAAGAAAGATTTTATAGTTAAAATCCAATAAAGGGGGTTTTTCGTCGCGGTGTATATTTAAATTAAATAATTTATTGCTTAAATTTATTCTTGTTTATCTATTATTTTATATAAATGAATATATATTAGACGTTATTAGACGTTATAGATATTATAAATGAATAGATATTAAACGTAGAAGTAATAAGTTAAGTATTAAAAATAAGCAATATTTAAAATCAAAATTTTAAATGAACAACTATTAAATTATATATATATCTAATAAATAATTATTTATATCATTTAAAATTATGTTTTAAAATGTTTTAAGTGTTTTATGTATAATAAATATTAAACGTTAAAAGTTGTAAAAAGTGTATTAAAGATTCATATTCAAACCAATGATCTTGTTAACAAACCCAAAATTTTCATTCTATTTATGTCGTTTATTCCAATTCTTTTCTATATTCTATTCTATATAAACCTTAACATTAACATTTATGAACAAGCACTAGGTCTGTCGAGGTTCTTTACTCTATGTATTTTGAATAATTCATCTCATTAAACAGTGATACACAGTAAATTCCTTAAACCTTTACCCCCAAACCGGTTTAACCAGAACCGAACCGTAAACGGTTTGGCTCGGTTTTAGAAGCTAAAGGTTTTGTTTGGTTCGGTTTTTACAAAACGGTTTGGGCCAAACACCTAAATGATTGAAACACTTATTCAAACTCTTTTTCTTTTTATATTTGTTACGTAATTATTATACCCTGAATATGCAGGTCTGAATATCTGAGAATAAAAGTGTTTTTTGTGAAAAATATACCAGGGCGTGCTATACGCGAATGCAATTACAAATAATGAAATTTTATGGGTTTGCAATCAATTTATTAACTATTAATTAATTTAAACACTTATTTATCGATCACTCAATACAACATATTTTAATTTTTGTCTACTTTTCTGACAATAATTATAGTTTTTCAGACATTATTATCGGTTTATTTAACGCTAGAGTCAATGCGTACTATACGCGGAATACGTATTATACGAGCAAAAAACATAATTTTACAGAAATTATTTACTGCGTACTATACGAGGGGTACGTACTATACCCGCATATTCAGGGTAATTAACAAGGTTTGAGGTCAAAGCCATAATCATTACATTTACAAAAATTTTAAATAAGTTTAGTTTCTTGAATTCGTTTTAAAATATTTTAAAAATATTTTTATAATATTTATTCTAAAATAATGGGTGAATTAGTTTATGGGTTTATGAGGGTATTTGTGAATTATTTTACAAATAGATTGGTATAAGATTATGTGTGTTTCAGTGTACCCATAAATCAGAGCATGGCTTGATTAATGTACTGGTAAGTTTATTATAAAAGTAAGTTTATACAGGATTAGCTATATCCAACATTCGCCAAAAGTATATGAAGATAAAAATAATAAAGTCTATAAAAGGAACGTAATCATGATTTCAATAAATAATGATTAATAAAGTCAATGAATTTGTAATAAAATCTACTTTTGGGTATCATTTTTAGGGAAACGTTAGTTATTGAAATAGTCTTTTTATTATTCATAAATATCTGTTTCAAATTAATCAGGGTCATTTCTTATCTATTAAACTTTAATATTGTATTTGACTAAAAGCTTAAATTAATTTTACGTATTTTTTGTCAAGCTATTTTAACAAATTTTCATATACTTTTTGATATACTTTTGGCAAATGTTGGTTATATCCTCCATTTGCACTCCGTTAATATCCAAAGAAGATGTTTCTAGAAAGACAAACTTCCTGTCCCTTCATTTTTTAAAATAAAAGGTTAGAAGATTTCCTTTACCAGCAAAATATTTCCCTGGTCTTTTCGTTAACAATAAAAGAAGGGGTTTTTGGAGGAAAATAAGCTTCTTTGCCCCATTTGCTAATATTTACTATAGAAAAGTTCTCTAGAAAGGCAAAACTCTCCCTTCTCCTCTGTTACTAACAAAATAAGTATGAATATTTTATTTCTAACCAAAGACCTCCCGGTCCTTTCCGTTAATATCTGAAGAATGAGTCTCTAGAGAAATATGAACTTCCCTGTCTCCTTCGTTATTAACAAAAAACAAAAACTTACCTGTTAATAACCAAAGATGGTATTCCCGCTGTAAGCAAAAAGCGGGGGGAGGGGTGTTAGTGGGTGTGAAACAAACTATAAACTACACTTTTCTTCGTAAATGTAGTGAAAAATTGAGAAAATTTTATTTATATTAGGTTTTTAAATTCAATAGAATATTTATTTAAAAAATCAAAAATATTTAATTATATTTAATTAAAAAGTAATAAGTCGTAACTTACAATTGACACAATGGAAAAGTTGACCAAAAACTTTGGTATTTGTGGAGCTTTCGGACCCTAACCGAGTCCTTCATCAGCACATATGAAACTGAAATCACTTAAAAATGATCTCTTGCTTTTTCCCATATGTTGAGTGGAGGGAAAAGAGAATTTGATACCAGCAAAAAATAAACATGAATTAATTGGATGTATTTGTTTATTAAAAGTTTAAGGTCTGTTTAAGACTTTGCTTTCCGAACAGAAACCGGCCATAAAAGCCGGTCTTCTGGTCGGAGAATTATTTCAAGGGGAATAAAATGTTTTTCAAAAATCCATAGAATTCCTTAATATTTAACCAATCGTTTCAAAAATATGATCAAAAACTAACAATTTTTAACAAAATACATATAAATTTTGACAAATAATTGCTTTACAAACTTAAATTTTATTATTCTTATATAATAATAAAAGAATTTATATGTTAAAGACAATGTCCGCAGAAATAGTATGAAAATTAAAGATTAAATCTTTAAAATAGAACCTGCTAAAATTTACAATAAATTATGTCTAAAAATTTAAAGGTTTGAAAGGACTGAAATGTTTTAAAGTTTATTCTTATTATATTTTCGGTCAAAGTTTGGAAAACGTTATAAATTGTAGCATAATTTTGAGACATTCATAAAGATATATCGAGAAATTAATCAGGGTTATTTCTCATATATTGAAAATTACTAAAAAAATGCTTAAGGAGTCATTTGATACGTTTACGTATTTTTATCAAGCACTTTTTAATAAGCTTTCATACTAATCTTTAAACTATTTCTGCGGACATTGGTTAAAAACTACCAAAACTATGAGGTCTTATAAAAAATAACCCCTAATACCCCCCAAAATAGGATTTTACCAAAATGCACATTGAATCCTAGGATCCCTTAAAGTCGAATTTATTCGCCATCCCTGGTAAATTTCAAAACCCAGAAAACAAAATTTTATAATTTTGATTTAACACAAGATACTTTTGGAATTTTACAAATATTATTAATTTAAGAGAGACAGGTTGATATCTATTTTTTTTGGCATACTTTACATAATTGATTAAATCACAAAATCAAGCATGGTGATTTTATAATTTTTCATTGATTTATAGAAATTAATAATCAATGAATGGTTTGTAAAAATTTTACTTTAAAATTTCAAATAAAGTACAACCAAGTTAAAACCCTATTAAAAATATTGGAAATATTTCTACCTATTATGAAATTACCATTATATTTCAATCATTACATGAAAATTTTAAAATGTTATTAATTAATATATTAATTCTTTTATTAAGTTCCAATCGGATATCTTAACTTTCAGTTAACAAATAAGCTTGCTCCTAAAGAATTATGAATGAATTGAAATTACATAGGAATTTTCTTGCTAATTTTTTCGTGCAGAATGTGGCAAATCTTCAGAATTTGGAATTATTCAAGTGAAAGAATGTCCTTATTTAAACGAAGTGACGGGTTATTTCGAAAATTCCAATGATAAAGATGGTGAGTGAACCGCCGTGTTATCTCCTAGCCATAAGAGCTCCATAATCTGGCCTGATTATACTGGAACTCATGTTAAATTACCTCAACGATTAAATGCTATGGTATTCTATTTATCACCAGGATAAATAAGAATTAGAAAACATGCCTTTAGAATTTGGAAAAAAGAATAATATAACACAAATAAATTGAGAATTTGGTTTTATTGACAAGATCATTTTTTGGCTTTAATATGAATCGATAAAACAATGCAGACAATTTTTATCAATTAATATTTATTTAATAATATAAAGTTTTATAAACATTGTAACATAGTTTTGAATGTTATAATTAATAATCTATTAGATAATATCAGACATGGCCAATAAATTCGATCTCAGGGGGTATCAGAGAGGGGGTATTTTATCTCGGCTCAGGGGAAGTATCAGGGGGAATTTTGAAAAATTACTAAAATCACTATATATCACATATTAGGTGGTTTTTAGGTGTTTTTTGGTTATGAATATATACAATTTAATCATATTTAACGTATTTTATCACTTTTAATTAGGGATGTTAGTACTGAAGTTTACGCAAGATTTAGGCTAAAATTTAGGCTAAATTTAAGGGAAGATTTAGGC
>JAQIXI010001362.1:0-14122 GCA_034700165.1 Galumnidae sp. Gr-Ori-00277 | reverse complement strand
TCGCGAGCAACTGCTGTCTCTCCGCCTCTGACGTCATCGTCTCTCCGATTGTTGCGATACTCGCGACTCTCACTGACGTCATCTCCTCTTCACTTAAGGCCAAAGACATGACTTTTCGCCGCATTTCGCGACTCTTCTCGAGACCGATGTTCGCCAAAGCCTTTATCACCGGAACGCGAGTCCAACCCTTTCGCCGCTCCAGAAGAGCGTTCAGCGCCTCCACCGCCTCCTTCTCGTGACTCTCTTTTCCCGATTCCTTCAAGTTGTGAATCAGAGCGGAAATGCCGAGCATCACGTGGTTGTCCACTTTCTCGCTCTTCAGCAGAGGAATCAGTTGCTTTGCGGCACCGCTAGAGGGCTCTGCAGTGAAGGAGAGTAAATGGAAGAGAAAGAAAGTTCTCTCTTTCGACAAATCACTGAAAGAGTGTTTCAGAAGTTGAGAACCGCTTTCAGAGCCGCTTAAGACTGAGGCGTCCAGAACGAGGTCTTTGAATTGTTGGTTTTGACACGACTCGACGTATCTCTGGATCTCTTCTAAGGACTGAATGCTTTTGAAGTTTTCAACCAATTGTGAGAAGAGATCCGAAGTCTGGAACTGGTCTTCGCTGTCCAGAGAGTGGCACAACGCACGCACAACAGAAGAGACGTCTGTCTGTCGGTTGAGATGAGATCCCATCTTCAGATGAGTGGAAAGTGGAGACAAAGTGTCGACTCTTTGCGCGTAAACTCCGTTCTCTTGTTTGAGAAGTTTGAGCTCGAGCTCCGTCACCACATTTCCAGAGGCGTATCCCTTGAGAGACTGAGTCTCGCGACAGGTGACGCCTTGGAAGAGCTGTTTGTCGATGGTTTGAATGCACTGATAGTTGGCGTTCATCAGAGGAAGACTGGAGTAGAGCGAGGAGGGGTAGGCGCGGGGGAAGAAGCCGAACGACGTCTTGGCTCTGTGCGCGCACTCATTCAATTGTTTGCTTTTTGTCCACTGATTGCCCGCTCGAGAGTACTGAGTGTGACAGTCGCCGGAAATGTCGCTCTCGAGAAGCGTCTCTTGGTTGGAGCGCGCGGACATCTGAAGGGCGGAAACGATGGCTTTCTTCACGTCTTGCGCCCACTGGGAGTCGCGCGGAGAGACGCAGACGTCAGTCACGAGCCCGTCGTCGTATCCGAAGTGAAGCGGAAACGTCTCGAGACTTGTCTTCAGAGTTTGCGAGTCTTGAATGCCTTGGAAGCGCGCGTTGCGGACGTAGAGCGAGAGGTCGCAGTCGTCGTGAGAAGTGACGATCGCGCGCCCACTCACTGTCATGAGTTGCTGCGCGAGAGACGTCGTCGTCGTGAAGTCGTATTCGAAAGTCTTCTGTTTTCCGAACGCGACGAACGCATTGTTGTGAGAGCAGTGGCGCGAGCACTGCGACGACTGCCACTGCAGAGGCCCTAAGAGAGAGCGAGAGGGGGTGAGAGGGGGGAAGAGAGAGAGAGCGAGACAGACCTGCGTTGGCCACTGAGAGGCAGAGCGCGAGAAAGAGAGAGAGTTTTGGCTCCATTTGTCTCGTGAATGGACTCCAAATGTGCCGATTGGGGACTCGCGAGCGCTTTTATACCCAAAAGCGGATCCAAAGTCCCAAAAGTCTAATCTCGAGCCAATCACAGCCGTTGCTATGGCACGAGCACGTGATGCAGAGTCAGCGATGCAGTCCGATGACCGTCACCATGGCAACAAAACAATAACAAGAAGAAGATGAGAATCAGTCCCCAGAAGCGCGTGACCTTCGCTTCGGCGAGAGTTTGCTTTCAAGTGGAGTACGAAGAGAAACACTCGGAAGGCATCGGCGTCTGGACCGAACACTGGAAGCACTCCAAGACGGGTCTCGTGCTCCAACTGCTCAGACAACTGTCGCCTCAACAGTGGATCCGCGCGTTCGTCGGACTTCTCTTCGTTTTTGGAGTTTGTCTTCAGTTATTCGAGAGTTTCTCTGAATTCCAAACAAAACAAACAATTCTTTCTCTCGAGAAGTCTCCAGTCGTTTGGCCCTCAGTGACCGTCTGCGCGCCCATTCAGATCCCGAACTGCAGTCCCAACAACTCGTGCGTCGCCTCAATGCTCTTCGACAGTCCTCCGCTCTTCACGCGCTGTAAAGTGAAGACTCGCGAGAAGACCTCTCTTTGCTCGGAAGCCATCGATTGGACCGTTTCTTCGCAACGATGTCTCACTTTCTCCACGAGAGAAGACACCCAACGCCTGGATCTGCTCGTGGAGGCCCAGAGAGAGTCCACTCTTTTCGTGCACTCCTCGCGCTCTCTTCCGCTTCAACTGAGAGACGGTTTTCGTCTTCACAACAGTCACGTGACTCTCCGCTTCTGGCGTCTCGCCCTCGACTCCACTCTCGCGCCACAACTCTGCTCTTCCTCTGCCGTCGCGTGTCGTCTGCAGTGTTGGCGCGAGTCGTGTCCGGAGCCCTGCGTCTCTCCTCTCGCGCCTCTCTTCTCTCTGAAGACTCAGAGCGAGACTCTCCTCTGTCGCCAATGTCTCGCTCCGGACCAGTGTCTCGCGGACTGTCCCGAAGACTGTCTGCACGAGACCTTCCATTTGGAGCGCGAGAGCTCTCAATCTGCGGACACGGAAGTGAACGTCAGTCTCTCGCGCCGCTCTCTGCCTGACCTGACACTGCGTCACGTGCGACGCGTTTCGCCTCTTCTGCTGGTGAGTCACGCGGGAGGAATCGTGGCCTTTTGGCTCTCGTTCTGGTGGATAGTGAATCGCGCGCTCCAAACCTTTCAATTGCTTTCAGAGTTTTTCTCCATTTATTTCTCGTAAATAAACGCTTTTTTAACGCAATAATAGCCCCCCAGCCCCGACCCAACCCCCCCTTCGGCCGCTCAGACAATACGTTATTGAAAAGTGAAAACACGTGCGCCGACAATGAGTGACGACAGCCGACGACCGAAACGCGCGAAACGACTGACGCTTTGGCAGAGATTTCTTCGACTCATTTACTCTCGAGAAGAGTTTGAGGCGTATCTCGTGATGAGAGACAGAGAGAAAAGGAAATGATTTTTATTAAAAGCTTTTGAACTGAAAATGAGGTAAAACTCCGATAAGTCGTTGACTTAAAGGCGACGAAACGTCTAAATGAGACAAAACTTGAGTCCAGTCCCGACTCTCCGCTCTCCGCGGCTGACAACTCATCCAAAGAGACGAATGTCTTCTTCTCTTCCGAAGAGTTGACTCCGAATCCGAGAAGTGGCGTCTCTTCTGCGGCGGGAAATCCAAAACAGATTTTTTGGTCAAAACTCCGGCATAAATGCTTCGCGCGATTTCATTGAGCGGATGTCTGGCGTTCAGATAAGCGATTGGTTTCCGCTTTAGGTCTCGCTCTCCGATCAGACACAGAGTTCGCGCGAATTCCTGTTTATCCATAGAATAGTCGAAGTGTGGAGTCTTTCGCGACTCAAACACCTCTTCTCTGGTCTCTGGTTCTGTGCTTTCTGGCAGAGAGATGTTCTTCGGAGCGATCAAGAGGTCCAGAATGGCGTGAAGGCGACGCTCGAACTCCTCTGCCGTCTCCTCCGTCTCGCTCTTGGGTTCCGCCACTGCGAGGGGCGGAGTCTCTGAAATCCTCAGTTTCATTGAATCCAAAGAAGAGAAACTGGAGTTTCGCGACAGTTGTCTGGAGTCGCGTGTGAAGTGCTCCACGATCTGACAGTCGTCGTCCTCCGGCGGCACGTGCTGCAGGGGTTCCGCCACTGCCTTCTTCAGGTTGAGAGGCATCTCCGGCTGCGCGTTCGTCACTTTGCTTCTCTTGTGTCTCGCGATGGAAGGCATTCTCGGCATTTCGGGAATCGTGTGAATGGGTCGTCTCTCGAGACTCATTTGCACACATTGTCTGCACTGACAGCTCTGCGGAGAAGTGGAGGACTGGAGCTGCGGTCTGAAGGGCGAGAACTGCGGCAACGGGTGGAACTGTCGCAAGTACTGGCTCTCGATAAGTGCCCGCTGCTGTCTGGCCAGAAGAATGGGCGCCTGCAGTCTCTCCTGCAGCGGATAATTAGCCGAACGTCTGGCCGACATCACTAAGTGGTGGTACTCCTTCTGCTTTTGGGGCAAACTCTGCAAATACTTGTCGTAAGAGTCGTGAAGAGCCCTCAGAGAAGTCCTGCAGTCGGTTTCCATTTGTTGTGTCGGCGGAGGACTAATCGGTTCCAAACAAAGCGATTCTCTGTAAGACAGCGGACGAACTGAAGACTCGTCTCTCGTTCTCTACAATTGAATGCAAGATTGGATTTTAGAGGAAAAATCGATTGAAACGAATGAAAGCAAGAACAGTTTGTTGAACCCTTAATGCAAGTGTTGTCATATGCTATTCACCTTGTTATAAGCCAGGCACAGAAGAAGAAAAAAATTTAAATAAAAGATAAAAAGCTGTGAATTATATTTTAATTTGTAATTAAAGTCTTTTTGAACTTTGATTTGCGATTTCATTGATTACAGATTCGTATCAAATGTTTAGGAAATAATTAAAGCAATTAATTGCAAACAAAGAATACATTTAACTCTTATGTATGATAAGAGAGATAAACAAAGTTGCAAGATCAACATAATTATAGAAAAGTAAATGCACTGAATGAGAACTTGATTGATGACTCTTTTTATATCATTCTATAAATAAACGAATCGATAAGAAGTTAATAATTTTTGTTTCAAAATTACTTTCGATTATTCATTTATTTACTTAAGTGAGCAAGATAGTTTCTTATATTCTATTTGAAACCATTTATCATCTTGGCAAAGGTTCCATTAAATAAATATTCTAAAATTTAAATAATAGTAGCTGTTCTTGCAAGTTTAATGAATTGAAAATTTATTATTTCAAGTGTTTTTCTAAACATAAAATATTTTCCAAAAATTTTGAATTTTATATTTCTCTGAGACTTAAACTATATTATTATGAAGAGTCATATCCAGTTCCTTTTGTACTTTAAACCTCCTGTTAATAGACTTTTCGCTATATTTTGTGTAAAACTATTTCAAAGCCTTATTCTGTGTTTTATTTGTTGTGAAAACAATATTTAAATGTTTTGTGACTTAAAATTCAAATAAACTTTTTATATAATGAATACTAAAATAAGTCATTAAATAAATCAAATAATTATTAATTAATTAGCCGTTAATTACTGTCTAAAGTCTAAAGTCTTATGAAATTCTAATTAATATTCAAATAAATCTCAAATTACTCAACGATTTAACGAAAAATCACTGAAAATCAAAAAACAATATTTGAATAAATATTCGCTAAAAAGTATTTCTCATTAAATCAAGAAAATTAGAGCACAAAAAAATAGCAAAACCATCATTACCCTGGTAATTAAATAATATTAGTTAAGGAAAGGGTGATTTAAATAAAAAAAATCAAATTTCATTTCCTTTTATAGAAAACTCATATCAAATAACTTTCAATTCATTGGAAGTAATAAAACTTTTATGAATAGAACTGAAGAAATTTAATAGAAAATCATTATTAATATGTGGCAATCGATAACCAAGATTAGATTCCCAAATTAATTGATAGGTAAATGAAATTTCAATTAAAAAATAGTCTAATAATTATTAATAATTCCTTTCTTTCGCTGTAAAATGTATTAAATAAATGACACAATGAAAACAATGAACACAAATATAGATATATTTAATAGAAATGTCATAACAATAACAATAATAATAATAATTATTTAATATTAATATTATTATATTAATAATAAAAAGTTTTATATGAAATGCTTTACACGAAAGCCTTAAGCCTTTTAAGTTAAAAATGATTTGAAAGAACATATTTCTCTGTTCTAAAAATATATGAATATTTTTCACTAATAAATATCTTCCTTAAAAATAATGAAACCCTATATTAATTGAGTGCCATCTCTGCCGTTCCCTAAACTCTACAAAATATATTAGATTTGTTGGCAAAAAAAAAATAATTAAAATGTTTTTATGTTAATGAGATTCTATGCGAAAACCGTATGAAAGTACGACACGTGTAGTAAAAGTTAGTGACAAACACTGAAAAATAAAAACTATACTATCATTTAGTGAATCCGTAAACAAGAATTTAAAAACAAACAAATTCTTGAGTGAAAAACCCATTTATTGCTTCTCTTTATCTAATCTATTGATAGGAATATAAACTTTTTTCTTTAGTAAATAAGTCAATGAATTTTTGCATTTATTTTTTATTTATAAGCAAGGTACACACTTGTTAGCTAAAGGTCATATTAAATTAACTCTTTATTTGAGAAAATAGAGCAAGGCAAGTGTCTTATTTAGATAATTCTACTAGATTACTTAATTATCAACTCTTTTGATAATCTTTGGTATTTAATGAACAATAATTGCTATTCATTTGTCCAAGATAACTTTCAATATATCTTATCGTTGAAAATAAAAGATAATATTAAAGGCATACGAAGTAAAGTGAAATAATATCAACAAGTATCTTGCTCATTTAGAACTTTGTAATTGATTTTTATATGTTTGAAACAGAAATTTAATTATCTTTTAATTAAACACTAATTAAACGTAATTTGAATTTTGAAAAAAATTAATTAAAAAATGCGATAATAAAAATGATTTCTAAAAACATTGCTTGCTCACATTCATTATTATCATTGGAATCAACAGATTGTAATCAAGTAGAGTAGAGAAAGGGTCACTTTTGTTCGCGCACTTCACTAACAAGACATCAATTACTCACAATTTGAATGCAATTGAAAGCCATTCTTAAAGACAAGAAAACACTTGAATTCAATTGAAAACAATCGGATTTAAGACATTGCGTGCAATCCTCGCACTGTCTCTCTCTAATACACGTCTATTTGCCGACCGACTCAGCACAACACCGGCACTAGTAGTCAATGGCAACACTTTGCAGGAGCAGAGACTCTATCTGTTTGACCAACTTTTGGTCTCATTTTACATTTCAATAGACTTTTTTTCTAATTCAACAGTCAAATCATATGATTGTTTTAACAAGCGCATTATCCAATAATTACTTGTTGACTTATGAGCTAGCACTTTAATCTAGGCAGGAAACTAAAGAGTAATTCTTCTGTTGATAAGAACTGAAGAAATTCTATTCATTTAATAATAATAATAAACTTATCTTAGATTTCGATAAAATTATTGATAAACTTTTCAGTGAAAGTCATAAAAACAATTATTATATAACAAGTGTTTGACTGTAAATATCGATAGAATAATAGAATAAGTATTAAATGGTCTCAAAGTTTCGTATAATTGAAAAATTGATTAAAATTATTGTTAATTATATTAACCTTTTTATTTATAACGAAGTGTTGAATACCAAGAGATTAGTTCTTCGTTTTAATTAAGTATTGATTTGTTTTTAATGTCTTCATTTGATTTCAACTGAATAAAAGTTTACAATTTTATGCTGTTTTTCAATCATATCTACCAAAAACAGTAAACATTGAAAATATCACGATTTTAATCATCAAAAGGAAAACAAAATTAAATGACTTTTATGTTGTTTTAGTGGGCGTTCAGCCAATAATACTAATACTAATACTAATAATAATAATAATAAACGAATAAAAATTATATTTATATTATTATTACTTAATATTGTATTTCAATATTGAAATATACGTTTGTCTTCACTTCTCAGGAAAAAACTGACTTTAAATTGAAATAATTTACTCCAATTTCTTTGTTTTTCTTAAAAACCGGTTTTCATTATTTTATTCCCACATTTCATCAATAATTAAAAAAATTTGTTTAAATTAATTATTCGTTAAATTTGATCCTTACTCCTATACCTTACAAGTTTTAAATCATAGTATTTCATAGAAAGGGTTATATTCTCTTTTGAAAACAGGTTTACAATCTATAATCAAAATATGTTCATGGTCATTTTTAATGGATAAACGTATGCCTTTAAAAGGCAATTATTATCACTATTAAACATAGCTAATTTAACCATGCAACTTTTTCTATGAAATTCTATGATTAAGTATATCAGTAGAAATGTCAGTACTTTTGGATGAGATGTGGGACGGAATAAACAAAGCGAATGTTATCCCTATTAAACTAGTACCATGCAGTTTCTAAGAAGTATCAAGTTCAGTTCAATTTCCTTTTAGCAAAGTTTAAATGGAAAACATATACAGAAGGCGTACAGAATTGGTTACAAAAGAAATACTTTTATTACTGGAAATTCATTTCGAATAATAATATTCATAGAAATGATATGAAAACAAAATTTCAATATTAAGTTACAAAAGAAATACATTTTGTATTTCCAACTGAAATGACACTCTCTTTGGTTACATTCCTTATCGTTTGTTTCCATGAATTAGAGATAAGTTTTTGAGTCAAAACCTAAATTCCAACGAAAACATTGTTTTTAAATCAAAAAAATGATCACAAAATTCAAATTTTTTATATATTTTATATGTTTTGGCACTACTTTTGGAGTGAATCCAAGTTTAGTCGAAATTAGAAAATACTTCGGAATCGATGTCTGTATGGAAACAATCGATTCTCGGGAAGTCTATTGTCATAAACGATTTTTAGACACTTTCGACACAATCAATGGCGGAATGGGTCCTAACCAGAACTCAGATGAATACAAATATTTGGTAACTAAAGACTATCATCACTTGACCACTCATTTGCCAAAATTATAGGTTTGTTGTGATATTTGGCGATACTATGACTGCATATCTGATTCTGTGCACAAACACTGTTCCGATACCGACAAACAAGCCTTTGACGGATTCACGGACTCACCGAACGATATAACAGTATTCTGTGCCGACTATACATACCATACATATAGGTGTTGGCGATTCCCTCTTTGGGCAGTAATTCTCTGTGTGTTAGCACTGATTCTACTAATTATCGGAACAGTTATAGGCGTCTGGTTTTGGAAACGCAATCAAATCACTTATTGGAGATACAGAAGGAAATACTAAAACAGTTTTCACTTTTTTTTTGTGAATAACTTTTCCTCGAATTTAATTCTTTAGAAATAAATTTTAACTTGATTTAGATCTAGTTAAGTTTAAGAAATCTATTGTATAGTGATCTTGATAGACACATTGTCTTTATGCATTTGATTTTACTCTAGGTATTATTCTAGGTCACAAACAATTTCTTGTTTAAAAGTTAACCGGATTTCTGTCAAAATTGAATCACAAAATAACTAATAAATGAAAATTAATAAAAAAATGCATTAATTCATCTTGCTTAATTCTTATATGGAAATTAGTTTATATTAATGATATTTCTGGTCATCTCTGGATATAACACAGAATTTTCAATAAAAATTGAATAAAATATGAGATATTAAGAAGACTTAACTATTTAAAATTCGAAACTTTAATATTTTTTTGAGATTAAAATTTAAGCAAGGTAATATATAATCAAATTTACTAACAAATTGAATTTTAACTAGTTGAGTTTTTCAATTAGCAAATTTAATATTAAATAAATTTTATTCAATTTTGTTTTAATTGAAAAGTTTCCTTTTTATTACCAGGGATGACCATGGTACTTTAGTTTATGGTATAATAAATTTAATTTAATTAAAAATAATAGAGAAAAGGATAGTTAAAATCGAGAGAACCCTCCCTTTGTGTATCACTGACTATAGCTATTAGTCATTGAAATTCTTTTATTTAAATCATTATTAGTTTCGGAATTAAATTATTTATAACTCAATATTAAAATGAATTTCACGCGAAAAATGAATTTATTATAAGAGAATAAAAAAAATAATATATTTTTTTCTCAAATATTATATAATATTGACTTTAATCTAGAAATTAGAGCATTCAATACTCAATTAGAGAACTAGTATAAAACAGAGCTGGCAAGTCATATGAAACAAGTTTGGATTACCATGGTAACAGCTTTTTTCATATTTTTTCCTAGAATAATGATTTTCTTCATGAGAAAAAAAAGTCTCAAATATTTGAATTTTTTTTAGAGTAATTTAAATTCTGTTGAAATAGAATTATTGATCGATTTCTGGATTGTTTTTGAATAGTTCTTTTTTTTGACTAGATCATTTTTCTTTTCTTTTTAAATCTTATTTTATTGAAACAAAAACTAATCAATTTTTGATGATTTTCTGCTAAATTATTAGATAATTAAAGTCATATCCATTATAACTAGATAAACAAGGATAGTTTGTTACTAATAATATGCAGGTATAGTTCCATTACTCAGATATTAATCTTCTTATCATTTAATTATATTGAACTCAACTCTGTTTTCGTGGTAAACAGGATTTGCTTAACTTTTGTATAAATTTTATCTTAGACCACCTTGCTCATCATCGTGATAAAAATAGTCATTACGGAGAGAAAAGATAATTGACTAATAATAAATTATGCATGAACGAATTACAATTATCGTTTATATTTAAGTAAACATGTAAAATATATAGAGCATAAATTGTATCTAGGCAATGTCTATAATGTTAATAAAATGAGATTTAATTTCAAAGTTTAATACCGTATTCTCTCGTATATGTAGTCATTCGAGTAAAAATTAATTTTATATTGATCTAGTAAACATTAAACATGTTAAAACGATTTTTTGTTAACTTTTTTGCAAGCTAATTTTGAAAAAAGGAATTTTATTAATGCAAACATAAATAATTAAAATATTTTGAAACTATTTAATCTTGTAACTAGATTCTTGTTAAACAATTGGTAATTGTATACCAAGATAATTTTCTAGATTTGTTTTAAAATTTATTCTCATTTATCATAAACAATCAAAACAAACGAACATGATACATTTTGTAATTTAATTCAAAATATTTTATTTATTTTTATAAATATTATATAAATTATTCTCATTTCATATCTCAAATCAAATAACAAAAAATAATCTAGATTAAATTACATAAGAGAGTTATATATCTATGGAAAATTGATTGCGAAAAGGAACATGGTTCAACTAACAAGGAAAAGCTCTCATAATTGGCTCTATTTCATCATATTTGAAACAACCAATCAAATGATAACAACGAATCATTATAAAAATAAGCTAGCTTCTGTTTATACTTGTATAAACTAGAAAATTCTAGCCTTTCCAGTGCTTTACTGTTGAGCCCTATTTTTAGAAAAATTTTTAGTTCAAAAGCCTGAGTTCAGCAAAAAATAAATGTCATTTTCTCAGCAAATATTAAATTCATGAGAAAAACTCTTATCTGAAGAAGATTTAAGTGTTTATAACATAAGCCATCAGCTGACCATTGATATCAACATGGTGATAATATCCTGATAAATTTTATTAACATTCAGCAAAAAAATACACTCAAATACACACTTGAAATACAGTGAAAATTCTGATTAAAATAAGTGAAGAATTTGCAAAAACATCATTGATGTTCATATCGTGCTCTCAGATTATTTGCTTGATAAAAAACAATTTCCAAATTTTTATAGATTCAAATAGACTAGAATATCATTGTTACAAGATCTAATCTTGCAACAAAAAAGAAAAAAATATTGAAATTTTCATTTAGATTTCCAATAGTTTTGGACACCTTTTTAGACATCTCTTTATTTATGCAAAACTCTTGAATATTATCTTATTTTAAGAAATAAATGAAAATTAAAATGAATGAAATGGTAATAGAATTGAGAGAAAATTACCTGATTTTTGCCGGAATAAGCAATTATATGAGTTCTTCTCTTAAGTCAATTTAAGGACTTTAGCCTTAAGTCAAGATTTGATTGAAAGGAAAAAAACTGATAAATACTTGGATTCGATTAATAAATAATAAATAAAGAGATAAAAACGTTTCTCAATGAATGAGTCAACAAATTTTGAAGAAAAATCAATGGTTTTTACCCTCAGATAATGTTTATTATCAATAAATAGTTGCAAACATTGCAAACAAACATGCACAATTGTCAAAAATAGTTTAGTCACACAGTTTTACAGTTCAAAAGAGAACTTTTAATTTTGTCGTTTCAGCGCAATTTACAAAACTCAATTATCCTGGAAACAAGTGCCTAGTTCCAATTTGAATCCTTTTCTTTTCCTGAATATAGAGTCCCGGCTGAGTTTGTTGACAGGATAATTCAAAAGTAAGCATTTAAAAAGCGATCATGTTACAAAAAAGCCATATCAAATTAAAGCACCTTTTAATGACTCATTACTAATGCGATCAAAATTCATAAAAATATCAGTTAATCACAAAACTTATTTGAAGCCAATTTGAAGGCACAGGTGTTTCAATCAGTGAAAACACACTTTTCACTGAAAATACTGTTTTTAGCCTTTTTTTTCGCTCAAATTTTTTTCAATTAATTTAATCATAAAATTCATAATTTTTCTAAAATATATTTATAGCTTTTAACCCTGGTATTTATAGCCAGGGTTTTATCATTAATATATGGCTAGTTTAATCATCAATTCAGTGTCCTTGATCATTCAAACATCATTAGCACTTTTAATTAATTCAAAAAAATATATAATAAAAACGTCACTAAAATTATCAGGATGAAATTTTAATTTTATTAAAAACAGTCTTCAGTGAAAATTTTTCCTTGGTTAAATTGGCAACTCTTGCAGATCAATATATACTCGATAGATCCTATTTAAACTTGCTAACTTATCAATATATTAGAGCGGAAATAAAGTTCAGTACTAACACTGTTTTTAAACTTAAATAAGAGTTTATTTTTAGAAAAGATAATAATAATAATAAATAGATAAGTTTCCAGGAATATATTCATCACATATGGAAAGGGATTTGAATTAAATATATTTTTAATTAAATTTTCCAAATCATATGAATTATTTATCAAATATTTTATGAATTATTCATAAACTTTCACTGATGACAGCCTTTTCATCCAATAAAAGGCTTTTCATATGGAATTAATTAAAACACTTGAATATCATTTTAAATGAACAAGCTAATTTACTGTTCAATGAGGAAATTCATAGAAATAATAATAATAATAAACATTTAATTAAAAAATAAATAGAAAGTGTTATAATAACCAAGCTCAAACATGGAGACTTTGAACAAAAAACAAGAAAAATAATAAAAATGAAAAACACTTCAAACCTGAAGATTAATCGTTTGAATATTGGAGGACGAAATATCAATATCTTGGCAATTATCCAGTGATTTATAGTGTTTAATAACGGTATGGTATTTAACCATTTCTTCCTTTATTTCAATACTTTGGAACAAATATTCCAAAGAATTTGTGGACAAAAAAAAAGTAGTCGAACCAAAAGAACAGACTTTTAGTAGAATTCACTTAATATTAGCTTAATATGAGCAAGCAATATTAACAATATTTCGTAATACCCAGTAAAGCCCATAAGAGGCTTTAGGCGGAGAAATCATTCAATTAAAGAGTATTTAGAAATTCAAAACTAATGTTATTTCTAATATTTCAACTTATTTTTTCTAAATGAATCAATTAATAATTGCACTTGCTCAGTTATTAACTTTTAAATTATATTAAAATTTAAATAGTTAATTAATTTAAATTAACTTGCTACTTTAATATTCAATTAGAAATTCAATTGAATTAATTCAATTATGGATGAATTATTAACTAGAGAAAAATAAATGATCTTGTGAATTTTAATAGTGTAATTTACTAGACTATGTAAATGGGTAAAGCAAGCACATTTTTTAGATAAAGTGAATAACGTATTTTCACTGATAATATTCATTAATATCTAAACTTGGAAAATCAATTTTAATATGTGGCATTTTAAATGCTTTACTTGTACATATTTTAATGTTGCACAGTTTTTAACTAGATATATTATGATCTGTAATAAGTAACTTGATAACATTATAACCGGGAAAGTTTGTTCAATCGAGCTAATAAGGTAATCCACCAAGGAGGAAATTCCTTTATGACTATATAAATATAGACTATTTGTAGATTATATTCAAGAGCAAAGTTAACTTGTATATTTATTATTCTAACTTGTTGCATCATACTTAATAAAATTAATAGCTTAAATTCAAACTTGCAAGTTTTTAAATATCGCTTCAATTTTATGTTTTTATGAATAAAAAGTCAAATTATTGATAAAATAAAATTTAATACGCAATAA
>JAQIXI010001361.1:0-14123 GCA_034700165.1 Galumnidae sp. Gr-Ori-00277 | reverse complement strand
TAAAGTATAGAATATTTAAAAGTAAAGAATAATATAAATGTTTAGAATATTAAAGTCTTTAAAATTATAAACAATTAATAATTTCATTGACTGGTCTTTGAGTCAAATCTAAAGAATAGTTGTCTGAAAGAAGTATTCCTTGTTTTAAATGTCGTGATTTACAAATGATTTGTTTGGACACAAAAATCTCACTTCAAAATAGTTTTAATTTTATTGAATCAAATATAGGAAAACTTAATAACAATGATATCGATTGCAATCATTTTTTAACACAAAAATGTGAATAAAAATTAATGAATCGCTGATTAGATTTAAACTAACAATTCGTTGACTCTTTTGCAGACGATTTGCACTCATTTAGAGTTAAATTAATTGTTTAGCGATTCGTTTGAATTCGAATTCTATTTCATTAGAAATTCAGTTATTTTTAGAGAATTCCGGAAACCATTCGATAATTTCTTTAGATTTTTATTACTCAGAGTTTGAATGAAAACAATTATGAGTTTGTGGTCAAAAGCAGTGCTTTTGCTTTTATTCAGTGCTGTAATGGTTGAGTCGTTTCTCGATTGCCTTACGACAAGTCCGGCTATGGCCTCATGTATTGAGCAAAAGTTGGACACGAAAACCGGTGGTGGAGGCCTCCAACAGATATGTTGTTTCAAGTATTATTTGGAGTGTGCAAGATTTACGGTGAGAACTTAGTCTTATCTAATATTTCCCACATTTTTCACCTCTTATTCCATGACTTCTACAGACATTGAGTTCGTGTGCGTCGAATACCCCAAAGGAAGCGTACGACGACGTTATCAAAGAGTGCGGGGATTTAAAGCCCACTAAAGAAAATTGCGTCACATTTCACAAACCGATTGACGACAATTGCAAGAAACACCAACACTCCACTTGTGAAGACTATTCTTGGTCTCCCAAAAATGTGGCCAACGGTTTATTGAAGCCGACATTCATTCTCTCATTTTTGGTCTTCAATTCTATTCTTATATTTTAATTCACTTTTTTTTGTATTTCAATACTTTTAGAGATGTTTTGTTAAAATTCTTAATTTAATTTCAATTTGAATTCATTTTAATAAAATTTTATTTAAATTTGAAGTTTGGATTTAAATTACATTTCATTAGAAAATCAGAAATCAGTGATATTTTTGGAATCCCCGAAACTATTTGTTAATTGACGTTAAATTTTTATTATTCAGTTTTTAAGAGTTTGAATTAGAGACACAAATCGGACCAAAAATCGTTGTTCCGGTCCGACTTTTTAGGACCTCTGGTCCGGTCCGGTACTGGTCCTAAATACCTGTCCCAATATTTTATAAGTCCGGTCCGGAAATTGTTAACAACAAAATTATTTAATAGAAATATCACTTAAATTGATATTTATTTTGATGTTATTTAAGATAACATATATTTAATTTATTTGATTTCATTATTATTTTGATGAATAACTAATGAAATGACTAAAATGTCAAAAATAATGAAGGTTCAAATTGACCTAGATCACCAATAAACATAAAATGGGAAGTATTGTTAACAAATTACCGGTTTGTGTGAGAAGATGTCCACAAACTAAGACCTATTAATATGACAGCTCTGCAACATATCGTTGACTGTATTAAAGTCCTTTTATACAGTCATTTATATTGCTCTTGAGTGTCAATTAGCACATTCCGAAGTGACCGGAAGTCACTTATTTGTTGTTAAATAATTTTCTTATACATTTAAATTGTGCTTGCTCATTTTAAATAACATAGACACGAATTTTCCTAAAAGTATGTCTGAGTTTAAATAACTTTTCCAAAATGAAAGTAATTTTCTGTAAAAACATTATATTCTCTAAAATATCTAAAGTCTGAGAATTATCTTTAGTTGACTCCAGAGGTAATTAAACTTTGTTTAAATTCAAGCCTCAAAATAAGGTAATAAAGGGTTTAATTTAATAATTTTTTAAGATTTATTGATAATTTTTTTAATGTTTCAAGGTTATTATTGCATTAATTACCATGATTAAAATTATCAATTTTGCCGCTTTTAAAGTTTCCATTTAATGGATTTATATTTTTGGCTAATTTTATACTTTTATCAGTTTATATGACTTTAAATGAATTTGTGGAGAAACCTGCTTGATGATTAAGTGTACACACGTGACTAATTTATAGCATTTAACTCACACTTATATAATCAAGTTAAAATTAGCCAAGATTCTTTCTTCGAGGAATATAACAAGATTTTTCTTATGTTAAAAATTTTCCCCCACAGAAAACAATTTCCACTTTTATATTTTCCTTGGATATGACTAAATTACACTGTTTATATTACACAATTTCTCTTAGAACTATTATAAACTTATTTTCAAGATTTCTTTAGAAAATGCCCTAGATTATTGTCAAGAATCAGACTTTTTTATTTATGGAAACAATAGATTAGATAAAGTGTTTAAACAATTGATTATCAAAAATGTTATCTAAAATTAAGAGCGAAAACTTTAAATTCACTTTTAATTGATTAACACTTATTAAAACAATTATTAAAACTTAAATTTAGTTTAATTAAAACGAATGGTTTTTATTATTTTCAGCGATTAATTAATTCTATTATTTTATTAATTAGTAGACATTTATAAACTTAATTACATTGAAAAGGTTAATACCTTAAGCTGTCGTTGATTTCATTTTTTTTTAAAAATTCTAATAATTATTTTAAATAACTTTTAAAATCAATTCATTACTCAATTGTAAACAATTGTGTCTATTATTCGTCAAAATTTTTAAAAATATGATTGACTTAATTATAGTGTTTTGAAACAATTTTCATATGACTTATGTTTTTCGTGTCTTCTCTAATAAAAGTTGTTTTTGAAATAATTTGCAAATCATTTAAATTTATGAAACCTTAACCAGTGATTAGAAATATGAAAAGTCTACTAAAAATTGAGTCTTAAAAGCACTTATTTTACTCATCAAATAACTGTTCCATAGCTGAGGGCATAAATCAAAATAAATCCATTGATTTCTCTCTTGAATTACAATATGTGTTGAATATTATGCGACTAATAATTACAGATTTAAGACAATTAAGTATTTGTTTCAATGAGAAAATATAGTTTTCAATAATTTTCAATATTTTAGTGATCGCTCTGTTTATTTCCAGAAACTCTTTTCTCGTTATTTGAGTTTCGGTGGTTTTCTGTTGTTTTGCTCCGTTGAACCCGAAATGCAAATTAATTCAAGGATTGGACTAATTATTTCTCTTTTGAAAAACAAAGAAATATTAATTTGTTTTTTAGTTTTTACACTGAAATGACTTTTGCTTTAACTCATTGTTTCACTTATAATACGATTAAACACTTTTTAATTAATGTAAAGTAAAATCTTTTGTATTATCACTTGGAAAGACTCTGAAGAGTTCTCTTCAAACTCTTTAATTGATGTCATCGTTCGATAAAATGTTATTTAAGAAAAGTGACTCACATTTAATGCTAATGAACTCATAAATCAATTAAAATATATTAAACTAAAAGTGACTCAAAGAATGTGAATATTTTTAAATTCTATTTAAAAGGAATAATAAGTTTGTAATTTATTTTCTATAATTTTGGTTATGGATTAACTCATTTTTTCTTCAAAGTTTCAAAAAATAGATTACAATAATTTTTTTTATAAAATTAATTCAATTTAAAAAACTCACCTTGCAAAAAGCAAAGTTTTAAACTAAATCCATTGTATTATTCACATAAAAATAATTAAATAATAATTTAATTTAATAAACAATTGAATAGTTGACCAAAAACTTTGGTGTTTATTGAGATATCGGACTACAGCTAAGTCTTCAGCACAAATGAAATTGAAATCACTTTTTAGTGATTTTTTTGTTTTATTCCAGGTATTGATTAGAGAAATATTTTGTCCCCAAAAATGTGATCATAAATAAACACTTTTTTTTAATTTTTTGTTTAAATAAAACTTTAATTTTTTTAAAGATTTTTCTCCGAACAGAATATAAAGTTTTTATACAATTGTTTCTTAAGTTAATTAAAATAATTAATTTTTTTATACTATTTTATTAAAAAATTTATTCAAAAAATAAATGAAAAATTAAGAGTTGTTAACAATAATTATTTCTTATATTTAAACAAAACATAATTAAAAAAATGTACAAGTTCCATTATGTATATAATTTTGCCATTTAACAACATGTTAACAAAGTTTAACAAAAAATATAAAAACTATAAAAATAATAATAATTTTATTTAAATGATAATTAATAAATGAAGTAAAGGTTTTGGCAAACAATGGGTTAATTTAATGAAACAAAAAATGTATTTATAGTTATACCTCGAGTATATCTTTTATTGTGTTATCGCTGACGAATTTTATAAGAATAAATGTCAAACAAATGTTTTTAATATAATAATAATAAAATTAAAACAAGAATTGAATGAATTGGTTGAAGTCATGTATTCGTCGAATGAATGACAGCAGTGAAGCCCAGAATTACAATAAACCCGGAATACATTGTGAAGTGTTGAACGATCCCATTCTTATGGGGTAACAGAAACTGCATATAACTGTTTCGGACACAAATCAGTATTATATGTAATAAACTGCCTGAAGATATGACACATAAAATCATTGATGAAATGCGATTCTCTATCAGATCAACAAAAATAAAATGTCTTAACCCGAGAACAATGAGAAATCCAATGGACGGCAAAAGTGAAAACGAGGCAATAGTAGAGATCGGCAAAAGTTTGTTATCAGTTCTGTCATATATTTCACAAATGATAGTAAAAGCAGTGATAATCTTATGAAACATAACGACAGCGAATGTAAGTAAAAGCATATCATGAGTTTCTTGAGATGAAATGATCACTCCCTCTAAGACAGTCAATATTGGCATTGAGTTTATTGAAGTTAAATGGGGTAAATATACTCTCAACGGATCCGTTTTATAATTCATTTTCCAATACGACGGCAAATGAGTTGATTCGGTGGAAAGGGATGAGGGCTGTAATGAGTCGTAGGCCAAACTCACGATTTCCAGCGAATCCTTTTGTTCTTCACTTATGGCTTTAGGTTTGGTTTTGGACTTCTCTTTAGAGTTCTTTGTCGAACAGGTATTAGACAAAGAGGTGGCTTCTGATGTCTTTCGACTACAAGTTATTAAATAGTGTCGCGTTTTATTCAAACGATAGTCAAGTGACGCGAAATCAGACATTTGTTTGCTATACATTATATTAGAATTACTAAACCAATAATACTTCCGATACTTAAGACAAGTTTGGATGAGTTCTTCACAGAAATATATAACAAAAAACGATAAACAGATCATAAGCTCAACAAATGGTATTCCTCTATATTCGTGGTTATCGACAAAATCTCTTCGAACCAATACTAATGTCTTGACATTTGTGGCACTCATTTGCAAAAAGAATAACTCAAAAGCTTTTCTCGACTGAGGGATGAAATGAAGAAAAAGTGTCGCCAAAAGAAGTCCGCAGTCAAAGGATCGCATAAATTCAATGACAATATTATGAAGAATTATATTAGAATTGGAATCAATTTCGGAACACTTTTTCCTTTGTTTCTTCCAAATCAATAATATTGTCGACGGAATAATTGAGGCAACGATTGAAATGACCACAAATAAAACCAATAATAAAAGCGTCAAAATTAACATCGAATACATTATCACAAATAGTTTACTATAATTTATAACTGTTTTTGATTTGTTTGTCACATATTTTTTTTAATAATAAAGACTTCTCTTAATAAAGAGAAAAACACGACTCAAACAAAGTTTGGTCTGAAAAACAGTAAATCGTTTGAATGATTCTGAAAAAGCAAATAATAGGCTTAAAATTGAGTAAAAGAGTCGCGAATAAAGGAATAGTTAACGAATTATAAATGCAATTCGTTAGCGACTAAAACACTGTTTCGAATGAGTAATAAGAAAACTCATCCATGCATTTAACGGATTACGATTTAAGGCTTATTTCGTGTCGATAACAGCGACAGACCCACCAATTAATTCACTCCAATAGAGAACCGAAACAAAACAACTTTTTCTTATAAAAGAATCGTTAGTTTTATTAAATTAAAAGCGAAACAAAAATTAAATTCTTTTGTTTATCGATTTCGTTGAAATGAAAACTTATTTTATCGATTCATTTGTGACTATCGATTGATTTACATTATCTTCACTTTTTATTTCAAATTTAAAACAAATTGTGTGAAATATTTCAATTAATGGCTCTCTTTTTACTCATTAGTTTTAATTATAGAAACTTATAATTATAGAGAAATTAAAAATAATTATTATTTAACAAATTAAAGGGTGACTACCGGTGAGTAAAGGAAAGCTCTTTTTTTAATTAATTGATAATAAAAATAGAAAGTCTGGTGTGAAAAGAGTGGCTCTAATTTAAGACTTTAATTTAATTAAAATAATTCCGTAACTATAATTGAATTAATTGATATATTAAAAATGTGTAAGGTACAGTATTAAAATAAATTTCACGTCTCGACTGTTAAACTGTTTAACTTAAACATGTAGATAATTAAATTAAACTAGACAAGGATTCCAACAAAAGTTTTAATACAAATAGCAAAGTTTGCCAAGCTAAAACAAGATTTAGTAAACATTGAAATAAAATTTTTTTACTGATATTTACTAAACTCTTTGATTATAAGAAATTTATTCAAAAATTTTAGATTATAATTATACTTTATTAATTGATTTTATTAATTGGTATTTATTAATTGATTTTTAATTATTTTATCAAATTATATGAAATCATTAAATATTTTATTAAAAAAATAAAAAAATATATTTAATATTTAAAAATATTACAAATTTTGGTAAAAGAATTTTTTAATGCAGTTGTAAAAAATTACAACTTGAGGCACAGAATTTATTTGTACAAGGTAATGTTATTGTTAAATATTTAATTTGACTCATAAATGAATGACAACTAATTTTCAATAATCAAATCAAAGAATAGACTCACGAATTGCTCTAAATTTCGACAAAAAGTTCATTAGTCTTATACTTATAGGACTGAAAAATGATCGCTGAGTTCAGTAATTATGCAAAAATCAAAGGAATATTAATATTACTCATAATTTGGAGAAAAAACCAACAATTTTTGAAAAAAATAAAAATATGTAAAAACATTTGTAATAAAAAATAAAAGAGATATCATTAGCATTAGAATTATACCCATATTATGTGATATAAAAGCTATAAATTGTTGTCTAAAATAGTTTTCAAATAAAATCTATCGATCGTTAAGTCGTATAATAAATGATTTCAAAAATACAATTAATTTTCATTTTAAATGGAAGGTATTATCCAGGTTAACCATCCATTTATCAAAACTTTTCCATCAACTTTTAGTTTGAAAAAACTAAATTGAAAAATATCTTTAATCTAGTCGATTGATCTTGTTCATTTCAATATTTTCACATTTTATTTTAAACTTAAGACAAATTGAGTTCGAACTTCGAAATGTTTTTTTAATTAATGATTCAATTAATGAAATTTTTTTTATCATTATTCTGTAAATTAGAAAAGTTGTCCAGTAACTTTTATTATTATAAAATATTGTTTTTGTTTAAAACGGAAAATTTTAAGCCTTTTTTTGGATTTTTTAGCATTAATTTAAAAATATATTTTTGAGAAACAATTTTCACTTTAATTTTTTTTATTTTCATTAATAATGTACCTGATAAAATCTATCAAAACCTCTGAAAATCTTTTCCGCATACTTTTTAATAGATTAATCTCTTGATTAAAATAAATGATAAAATTGAAATAATTTATTTAATTTAGAATTATTTCTATATTTTCATTGAAAAAACACATTTGAAGTGAAAAAAAAATCTATTGATTTAATGGAAAATAATTTATTAGTCAAATAATAATACATTATATTATGAATTAAATTTACAATCATTTAATTAATATGACATTAGCTTTAAATCATTTATGGGAATGACTTATAAACTATTAATACAATCATAGGAATACTATAGTAGTAGTGATGTTCAAAGGATTCGGGTGTAAACCGAAATTATTAAAGTTCAGTCAGAATACGAAAAACCAAATGAATAAAATTGTCACTTATTCTGAACACCACTGATCACTGATTCAATCAATTTAATAGTATTCTGTGCCATAACTATAAATCGATGCATAACTTAAGGCACAGATATTGTTCGCATTGATTACTATCGAACAAAATATTTAATTTAAAAAATATAAAAACAATCGCACAAACAGTTCAAAACCATTTCCTTTCATAAATAAATAGAAATGAAAATATAATAAAATAACACAATTAATGAAAACTAAGACTAAATTTCGATTAAGAATTAGAGATCGAAAACAAATAAATTAAACTCAAAACTAAAGAAAAATATCTGAGAATCAAATGGAAAATATTTTAAGAATTACAGAGACTCGAAATGACCGCCAATTTTATAGAAAAACTTAATTTCAAGCCTAAAATCACAGCTTAAGTGAAAAAAACATTCAACGGTTATATAAATTATATTAAAACATAAAATCAAATAAACAATGGTTTTATCCTCAAACAAATGGTTAAATCAGTTTCTCTTAAGACAAGATTCCGACACTTTTGAGCGCTGAGAAAAAGTAGAGAACAGTCTTCTCACTGTTTCGGAGTTTTTCTTTTCCTCAATCCTTGAAATAATGATCTTTTCTTTTCAGTGGTAAGACTTGATTTGTTATTCTGTTCAAAGTTTTTCAGTGAAGTCGTATCATTTGAGTTCTTTTCCAACTCTTTTTCATTCACTATTTTATTGCTTTGAGTAACATTTGAAATGGTTTTGTCATTACTTTTAATCTCCGGACTATCACTATTAGGACTATTAGTGGCAACACATGTTTGAAGTTCATTACATGATTCTGAGTGACACAAATTGTCTATTGTGTTACTCCTTTCATATCGAATACGAGTCGTGTCCTGATCTTCACTATAGCTTTTTTGCATCATTTTTAAACGGTTTGCAACTTTACTTTCACCAGTTTTGAAGGAATCCCTAATTGAACTAAACAATAGATCAGTCCAATAGAATTCAACTTTTAAAATGTATGTATACCTGTTTCCTATTGTAAAAGAGGATGGGCTCACTTTAATAGAAGACTGACTCAAAATATCGTCATCGAACTCATCGTCGGAGTGATCGCCAATTGTACTGTTGTTTGAAAACATCGTTGCATTTGAGTGCTGTTTATTTCATATAAGAATGTAATGCAAATCAAACAAATGAGTGGTTATATACCTTTCGATTTGTATTATTATTATTAATGGACAGAAGAGATGGATGGTTACCAAATCCAGCCATCGATACGTTTGCAATCGAACCTTTTGGACAATAACTTTAGTAAATATTTTATTGATTTAAAATAATACCTGATTTAGTTCTGGTGTCCTCATTAATGGAAGATTCACTGCTCACTCTCGAGAGAGGAATTGGAGGCTGGGATGTTACGGGAGAGCCATATAACATTGTCTGAAGATAATCCAAACCCGAATTTTGAATAATTGAAAAACTGCAATACGTTTCAATTTGTCGCCAGCGATGCATTCTTTCCTGTAAATCCTTAGTGACATCTGAAAGGGCTGTTTTTGCCTGAAGAATACGATTATCAACATCATCAATAGAGTTGCCATGAGCCACTCCCAACGCTCCGAAAAAGGTCGATTTCTTCTTACGAAGTCGTTCGCACTGTTAAGTAATAAATGGTTTAAGAAAATTGTTGTAATACTTTGTTATTTTGATAGAATACCCCCTCTTTTGCGGCATAAAGTTGCGACTCTGCGGCCGATCTCTTTGCGTTATAACTCTTAATCTCCAGTTCGTGAGTTAACTGAAGCCAGAGTTGCAAATTGTGAGGTGCTGTCCATCTTGAAGAGTGTGTCTGAGCTCTTTTTAATTCATTTCTCATTCTTTCCAACTCATCCTCGAGTTCTGCAATACGGCCGACATCTGTTAACTCAGAATAAGAGGCAGTTTTTTCCGTCAATTTCTTCTCTAAATTAGACTTCTCTTCAAAAACCATTTGTTGTTCTTCTCTTATTTTATCCAACTCTTTCTGTAATCCAAAGAGCTGTTCCTCTGCCTTTTGAAGTGTGTCCATATCTTTCAACATTTTCTTGAGATGAGATTGAGAAGACTTGTGCTGAACGTATGCAAACCAGACGCCAGCGGTGGCGATAACCAAAGAAAGACCCAAAATAATATCTTTTACAAAATTATGTTTTTTTGGTGCTCCGAATAAGACCACATCCATAGCTTTGAGCGCCAACTTTTGCTTATGAATTGGATTATTAATACCCAAAATTGAAATAAATTGTGTGTTTGCGGCCAATCTTTACAAAAATTATTCCATTAAAAAGTATGAAAATAAGCCAAAAAATGTATACCTCGGAAGAGCCATACCATCGACAGCATTGTGTTGGAATTGTTCCACATATTGGGGTAACTCAACATGGTTGATGAGCCACTCCACAGTTTCATCCACTGTCCAGTTTCTAACCGTAGATGATTTCCAGGACTTCCACAGTTCGTCGACAGTGATTTGTTTATCGTTTCCATGAAATGCTTTCTGTCTTTCGTATCCGTTTTCATACTTTAGTTCATCCCTTAAAAACTTTAAATAATTTAAATCATTAATAAAGAATACGATAAAAAACATATTATACACAAATTAAATAAAAAACGCTTTCAATAAGTTTTCGGTAAATAAATTAAAATTTGAAATTTAATTACAAAATGTTATCAAAAATGACTATCGATTACGAAATTGATTGACATTCGATACAAACAAAAAATATATAAAAAAACACCAATAATTTAATCACAAAATTTCAAATTAGAGTCAAATCATATTTAAATACAAAAAAAAGTTAAATACCGTCCAAACTATTAATGGTTTGTCTAATCATAAACGGAATCAATTGACAGACAGATTATTAGGTCTTGTCTTCGCTAAGCCTTCAATACTTTTCCTAAACAAAAGTCATTAGACATTTGATATATTGTTTGAGCCTAAAGTCAGTGGTCTATCGCTAACATTGATCTAAAATTTATGACACCTTTAGATAAAAGACTTATTAACCAAACGACTAATCTTTGGTTATTAAAAAGTATTATTTAATGCAAATATGTATAAAATATTGCGCTTAAAGTAAGTCATAGTAACTGAACAGACGTCTGTTACGGCCAACTCATCAGAAAGTGTGTTAAGGCAATACCTCATTGCTTTCGGCGATGTCCACATTACCATTGGCGTCGTCATCGAGTTGTCTGTGCAACCACTCAATTGCCTCAAATCCCAATTTATCGGAACAGAAGTCCAATTGTTCACAACTCCACGAAGTATTTGTAGGAATCGCTAATTCATTGCATTACAACCAAAACATTAATAAAACATATTTTATATATACTTTTGTTAACAAAAAACCAAATTTACAAAAAAAAACCTTAAAATCAATTGAAAAGACTTTAAATGTTTTTCAATCTTCAAATCAAAAGACAATCTCTAAGACTCAGAATATTCTAATTAAGACAAAACTTGATTTAAAGAAAAGTTTTCAACAAAAAAAATTATTTATCAAAAATAGTAGGAATTGTCTAAAAAGTGAGGAAATCCAGTTTTAAATGCGATTCCGACTATAATTGCCTTTTGAAGGTCTAATCAATTCATTGAAAATCACTAATTATTGGATCCAAAAACATATCATTAATTATCATTTAATTAGTTTTTCCTCAAATTCTGGAAAAGTTGGCCCAAAAGTAATGTTAAAAATGAGTAAAAGTGAGAAATAATGAGAGAATTTACTTATTTGTTGCGTAAAGACAGACATCAAAATAGTTGTGAAGAGGGGAAGAGTAGTCCAAAGCCATGGTTTAACTGATTTGCGACATAAATCAAACATATTGTCCGCCAAACCTCCACTCATAATATCAATTGGATGGGAATCACCACTTAATAGATAGTAAATTATCTGATTGTGTGACACAAATATTGACACAACAAGTGTTGGCCCAAACAGTGTTTAACAAACAGTTTGTGAAAAGTCGGCACTGAATAGAGTCTGCATTCCGTCACTCATTCATAACAAACATCTGAATAACGCTTTAAATCACATTCAGAGCCAATAAATGTTTACTTAAATTATGGGTTTTTTGTCAATAAATAAAAACATTTTATACTTTCAATGATTTTACTGTTTTTAGTGTTTATTTAAATATTTATTTCAATAAACAGCGATTCAATTGACTCTCAATTAAGAGTTTAATTTTCTTTTAATAAATTAATTATATTTTTATAATAAAAACAAATTTTGTTTCAATGACTTTGAATACAAAAAACTGCTGTTTGTGTCCACAAATTACGTGAACAACAAAAAGTCATCGATTTTTCAATATTTCAATACTGTTTTGGAGGTATCGTTCAATAGTCCGTCCGCTCAGAGAAGGCATAGATTTCGGGCAAAAAGAAGTTGAGCGCACTTTTCAAATGTCGTACACAAATGTCTACTCAAAGGGTTATCTCATCCAATCTCTTTATTTGTCTCCCAAATGGTCTGACATTACATTTGTGGTGAGCGGAGAGCAATTGTTTGCCCATAAATTTGTTTTGGTTCGCAAAAGTATCATCTTTAAGAAATTGCTCTTTGGAAGTTTCAAAGGTATGTCATTAAATTAGCATTGAACGAGCTTGGTTATTATCGTTATCATTTTAACATTAATATTCTCTTTAAAGAAAGTAATGAAAAACAAATTCATTTAAATGACGTAAATTTGGAGGCATTTAAACTACTTCTTAAGTATTGCTATTTTGAAGAACTCTTACCTACCGACTGGCCATCAGATGTGGACAACTTATTCCTCGCCATCGAAGTGTTGAAATGCGCTCATTATTACCAAATAAAAGAGTTGTTAGTCATTTGCGAATTAAAAGTCATCGGTCAGATGTCTGACCATAATTTGGTGGACGTCTACAAATTGGCACAAATTTACAAATTGAAACGAATTAAGTTTTTTAGAAAATTATTTCTCAAACAATAGGATTAGTTTTGACTCAATTTGTTAATATTTTGATTTATATCCAACAAATGGTTACTAATATTTCAAAGAGTATTTAATATTTCGATTCAAAAGTTTTCAAATTGACTTCTAATCTGTGATTTTAAACTTTTTTTTAACTGACACTGTATTTTGAACTTGCATATTAATGCTATATACCCAGATAAGAGACATTTCAATTCAATTCTATATAACTCAACAAAATTTTTTTGAATATCTTTTAGCGATTCTTTTCTTATCATTCATTCAATTGATTTCATCTAAAATTTACATTAAATAAAACTTTTGAATTAGTTTTTGTGTTAATCGCTACTATTCACCAAGGAACTATTCATCAGAGCACAATTTATCGAAAGACATTTCACCAAAAAATTAATAGTTTAACCAAGGTAATTATCTCACTTAATTATTCCCAATGGATTTTAATAAAAAGAAAACCATGGTTAAATTATTAAAAAAGGTATCAAAAAAGGTAAATATTAAACTTTAGCAAGATGATTTCCAATACTCAACATTAATGAAAAATAAGATTCAACTAATGAATAAACTCATATAAAAACAAATAGAGTTTTATAATAAATTAGCCTTGCTCATCATCAGTTTTAAACATTGCTAGTCATTTTGCTAAAAGTTCAAAATTGAACTGTCCTTGAACAATTTTTTGTGGAACAAAGATTTTGAAGATTTGTTTAAACTTTAAACTTTAAAGACTACTAAACTGACAATAATTTCAATATGGAATTGTCTCACTATTTTAATTTATCTTGGTCCATTTTTTTTGTACAGTTTAACCATTTAGAAAAATAAATTCTTTTTTAAAGTAAACATGGTAAAAATAAAATTCAAGTGAAATAAAATACAACTTTAGTTCTTAAATTTCCTCTTAACTCAATAAATGAAGAATTATCAAGGAAAATCTTTGAAATTTAAAATATTATTCAAATATTTTCAAAAACTTCTATAATCAGGGATGGCCAAAGGGGGGGTATTCCGG
>JAQIXI010001360.1:0-14141 GCA_034700165.1 Galumnidae sp. Gr-Ori-00277 | reverse complement strand
ACCTATTCGAGTACCCTATCTTAATAATTAATCGTCATAAATGTAGTGATTATAGCTTTGCCCTCAAACCTTGTTTTTTATCAAGGATCATTTCAAATTATGTTTAATCAAATGATATCTAATCTTTTGACAAAAGATCTTAATTCTGATCTAATTTTAAGGAAGTTTTGGTCAAATATTTTATATTTTTCATCCTTTGATTTAAAGATTAAAAAAATACTTTTCATTAAAATTTTATAAAATAAAATGAAAAAAAAGAAATCCTTTATTACTGAATAAAAAGGTTCTGACAAACATTTAATGATCAGAAATTCAGAGGATTTAATCCCTTGAAAAAAGTTGAACCAAATAGACGTTTAATTAACTGAATCTTTATTTTTAATTCAGAATTAATCCGTTTCTTCATTAATAAATAGCTCTAAAAAAGTTGAAAAAACTATTCCCCAAACATTGGAATTAATGCATATTTTATATGTTGTTTGAGAGGGTTTTGGGCCGTTTTATCGCTCAAATAAACACAGTTTTGGCTCCACATAATTCAAGTTTAGTATAAAAATCATTGTTTCAGAAGTTTAATATACAAAAGAGACTATACTTTTGTGTAACAAATTTAACAAAACTAATGTTCACATAACAAGTCATATATTTTGTCGATTTTTGTTCAAAAATTCCTTTTCCCCGACAATAGAGTTATTGTTTCCAAAGCGACACAAATTTGATTTGCGATTTGAGATTCAAAATAATTGTTAGAATAAAAATATTTTTCGGTTCTTTTGATAAGTAAAGCATCGAAAGGAAAGATAACCATTCCTTCCATAGAACTGATATAACGATATATTCAACAAATTTAGTATATATTTAATGAGTTTTTGAATATTTTATCTCAAATTAATATCAAAATCGATTGAAATACTGAGGCTTTTGATGATCCAAAACAATTAAAAACTCATTTTCAAGAAATTTTGCTAAAAAATTAAATTTAATTCACAAAACTTTCATAAAATATTGATTTTAAACAATCGATTTGTTGTTTTCAGTTTAATATTTAAAAATATTACATATTTTTAGATCAAAAGTAGTGAACTTTATTTTTTGAATAACTTCTAAACTATTATTTTTTGACCAAATTTTTTACACAAATTCTGTTTATCTAATTGTTGTAAACAATGGTTTGATTTGATTGAAATTATGTAATATTAAATTATATCACAAAATAATCGATATTCAAGAAAAGGTGAAACTCTTTGTATAGAAAGTCATTCCCTGTTTTTAAATAAATGAATATTTTTATGATTAAAGACTTTTCTTCCGATTTTGAGGAAAAGTGTCGGCTCCACACCAAACGACTCCCGCCTTTCCTTTCATTTGTGTTTCTATTGTAGTAAAACTTTCAAAGAACTGTTGAATAATCAGATTTTATATAACGAATAAAAAATGACCGAAAAAAAGAGGAAAATATTTTGACAATTGAATTATTTTTGCTAAAATGAACTCTTTTTATAAGAGTTGACTCGAATTGGGACTAAATTTGTAAGACAACGGATCAAAAGTGAAACACACGACTGGCCTTAAAGGGAACTCACAATAGGTTTGTGATATCAAAATACAAACTCTTTTTTCATTTAACTCATTGAATGTGATTTTACTCAATATTTTCATTTATTGTTCTTTTCTGTGTCGAGTCTACCCTTGCTTTCAATGAACTGCCATTCGTTAACCAATTAGTCTATTGACTCGTAAATCTATTGTCAATCCTATCCTGTCCTTCGAGTTTAGTTCAAAATAGATTTAGATATGAAATGAGTGCTGAATTTCACCGATAATATAATATTTCAATAGATTTGTGTTGAAATGAATGCAATCTATAGTTTATCATAAATTATTACTTTATTGTTATAAAGTTTTGAAAAATTAAATTTGTGTGCAAAGAGTGTTAACTTCGGGACAGGAGTTAAACTCTTCATTGCATGCAATAGTTTGCGACACTTTTCACAAACTGTGAGAAAAGTCGCATTCAATTCATTTTGAGATATTGTGTGAACTTATATTTCAATTCACTTTTGAAATTAATCTGTAATTGAAATCTATATAACATTTGATCAAAACATATAATAGCATTCATTTTAGATTGTTTTTAATACATTTTTGATTAATTATCTTGGAGAGTATATAATTTCAAATTAGAGAATGAAATCGGACAAAAAAATAAGGTCCAGTCCGATCGAACCTCAAGTTGTTTAAACAATTTTTCACAGATAGTTTGTTAGATCATTTATTACTATCTATTATTAATAGAGAGAAATACATTATTTAAAAAAGGTATCTCTCAGTGTTTCCCACAATATCTATATATAAAATAATTATTTTCTTCTTATTTGTGATCTCTTTTGAAATCCTATTTATTTATTATAAGTAATAATTGGCTCAAATAATGGATAAACTTCTTTACGATTTTAATTTAAAGAAGAAATACACAAAATTTTCTATTTTCTGTCCTCATTGGTGTAGGTCTGGTCCGAGTCGGACATTTAGATCTAAGTGGAGTCCGATCCAATTTCAACCTCTATTTCTGATGTCTTTATTTATGAGTTTCTGGAATAACAATAACATTTTATTTAAAGGACTTTTCAGTTGTTATAATGACATCAAATTAGAAAATCTGATAATTATATGAATTCTGAGACATTTGTTAGGATTATATGAATTCTTGGGCTCTAATAATAGCTTGTGATGAGTGCTTTCAATTCAAAGTTGTTGTCGACAACTCTTTTCGTAGACATTCATAGTTTTATAATAACTTAATTCAAAACATTGAATAGAAGTCTATTTTGAATTTTTAATTACATATCTCTGAAAAAGTTATGTTTTGAAAGAATAATTATATACTTTTTGTCATTTGAACTTCAAATACATTAATTTTATTCATAGAATTCCACTTTTGTAACATTCAATCCCTTAAACAAATGACAATTTTTCTTATAATATATAACTTCCCATAACTTTATATATAGAGAATAAAGTGTTGAGAAATAGTAACTTATTTTGAATTCTATGTCTACTTCTTTAGCTATTCTGTAATCAAAACGGATTATTAACTTATTTGATGAGCACTTATATATATTCTAATATATTATTCATTATTCATGACTACAATTCATATTTATTGCAAATACCATTTCTAATGCACAGCCATATCTGGAATATTGGATGTGATAATCCGGTAATAAAAATTGATAATCAGATTCTCTCTAAGAATTTTATGAATACTTATCACACGAATAACTAATATAACTAAATATATATTCAATGAATATAAATAGAAATTTCTTCTTAAATAATACGCAAATGTTATGAAAAATATTCACTTTATTAATCATTTTTGGTATAAAATTTAATTCTTCTTTTAGGTAAAACTCCTTATTCTTTTTCTTTCATCCTTTTATCCTTGCTCTTTATTTATCTTTCTCCCCCTCCTTTTCCTTGCTACTATATTTTATTCCTAACAAAGGTTTTAAATATTTCTAATTCCATTCAATTGAACATCTAGGACAAATAATTGCGTTTAACTGTATATTCAAAACTCTTATTAAGTGTTATATAAGAATACTTTTAAAAAATTCAATTTTTAGGGAATAAATGCTTTATTCACAGAATGTGTTATTCTTTGAGAATATTGTTTTCATTTATCATTCATTTGTGAATAATATGTCGAAACGAATATTTGTTTAAAAAAATTACCCAAAGAATGACTGAATGAAAAAAATTAATTTATTGAAAGCTTTATCTTCTGCTCTCAAACATATTATTTTTATTGAAAGTCATGCCTTGTTTGACAGTAGAGCACAATTAGTTTGAGAGTCATTCCTCTCTAACTCTATGATTGTTTGCTAACAATATTTTTGTGCCGTATATATGAATATATAGTTGTATTTGAAAAGGAATCGCATTATTCCAGACCAAAGAATTTAATTGGAATCAACAAAACTATATATTCTGAGCGACGCAATGGAAGTCCTGTCCTCTGAGTAAAAAAAGGAACGACAGACGGGGAAAATGCTTTGTTTTGCACTGAATATTATTTAAAAAAATATTAAGCAAAATATAAAATATCTCTTATAGTCAGTCAATGTCTACCCAACCGATGGTCTAATAGGATATATAATAAAAAATAGAGGAATAGGAACTTAAGACCACTTACACTATGATTTGAATAATCCAAAATTGGTCCTCTCCTGTGCGAAGTGGACCGGATTATCGAAGCGAACATTTTATTCATTTTTCAAAATCAAAATAAGTTTTGTTGTTATCTTTGATATACAAATCACTATTTCTTTCGCTTCTGTTTTGAATTTTATGTTTAAATTTGTGGTAAAATTCAAATTATATTTTCAGTGGAGAAGTCTTTCTGTCAATTGATGTACGCCTGAACTCTAATTTCAATTGACTATCAAATAAATGATATTCCGTGCGATTAAACTCTTCATATGATTTATGTAAGGAAAGGTCATTCGTTTTGGATTTTAGGGGTCGAGCAAAGGTGGTCTGACTACTGTTGAACAAAAGCTCTGTCTATCAGTTTTTATGAAATGATGTTTGAGTTTAACTTTCACTCATAGCCCGGAGTAAAAACTCATTCACTTTCACATAGAAATAGATATGTTTTTCTCTGTCATCTCTGACTCGAATGTGAAAATCGATTTCAATCGCATATCTTCTGTCACTATATTAGAAGTAATGCTTTGAATTCATTTTCCGTTTTTATGTTTTGTCTGTAATGTTGTTCACGAAATCACTTATTTTTCTCACTTCTGATGTCTATCCTCTTATAGTGACTGAATATATGATATGATTATCGCTATAAACGCTTTGCTATTATTATAATATAATTCAAGTAGAAGATGACCATCTCTTCCCTCTTTTGAGGCAATGGAGTCGCCGTTGCCGGTGAACGGACAGAATATTGCTCTTCTCTTCTGACATATGTTGTTGACATTGATTTTTCAGCATTAGATAAGAGATTAGAAGTGTAGACATGAATTGACATATAATTAAAATGAGTGGAAAATAAACTAATGAAAAATGTTTTCTCAATCAAACCAATACACGAGTCTATCAAATATCAAATATTATATACTCTCCACTTATTTCACCAAAAGTTTATAAATATTTTCACAAACTTTTCATTAAGTTTTTCATTAAAATTTAATTAATAATCAGTCAAAAGAAACTCTAAATGATAGTAATAATAATAAATACTTCAAAACAACTTCAAAGTTAGTCATCATTTTTTTACAATAACTTTAAGTCAAACTCTGGATCTCATAATTCATTCTTTACTTTACTTTATCTCTTGTTTTGAATAATAAAATGGGATTATTATTGTTATCAATATTTCTTTATAACATTTAGTCCGCTCTATAATCAAAGGCTTTAAAAATTAAGTGTTATATTAAAGATCTGATGTAAATAATAGTCAAAGAGTTGTTACAATTGATTAAATGATAGAATTAAATGTCAACTAAAGAGTTGAGAAATTCTTTTAATTAATTTATCACTTTTTTCAGTACAGCCTTTAGTGAAGAGTCAAAATCATATATTGGCTTAAGTTAAGAGCTATTTCTTGCAAAACATAATTAAGTAACAATTGTTGACGGAAAGTATGGGACGGACACAGAGTTATCACAACTAGTTATCAGAAGTAAAAAGCTTTTCCTCCGTCTCTCAGTCGGTTCGACGAACGCCTTAATTATAGCCGTTATTAAACTTATTATTTCATAAATTATTTTTCTCTCTCTTTATTCCAACAGTTGTTACCACTGTTTGTCTCAATTGATATGAAAAATACGAGTTTTTATTACGATATCATAACAATTGTCTGACTTCTCAACTGAAATAAATATAATGATTATTAGATATAATTACTGTTCATATGTTATATACAGAATAATTACTCTCGTATTCGATACAAATATAAATCAAAAAATATCTCTATTTTTAACGAATCAAACGATAACTGATTTTTCAATTTTATTTTCATTTTATATTTAAATGAAAAAATATTTTTAAATCTATAGAAAATCAATTTTTAAATACATTTAATGAATAAAAATGAATGAAATTTTTATATTTAATTGAAAAATATTTTTAAAGAGTGAAAGGAAATTATTTTTTAATCTAACAATTAATTGAGAAAAATATATTGAAGTTTAATCATTTGATTAGAGAAAAACTATGAGAAAATTTTATCTCATAAGACATGTCTGCAAACTATTAAGAAATGGTTTTTATATTTTATTTCAGAGAATAATTTGGCGGAAACTCTAAACATTGATTATAACTATAATCATAACTCAAAAAGACTTTCACTTTAAAAATACTTATTTTTATTCTTTTTATTTTTAGTCGCATTTCGTTAACAAATCGTTAGTTTAGAGAAATATCTAATAAACGTAAAGCTGTGATAATTTGTTTAATTATAGTTTTTATTTTTATACTTTAACCAAGTTTTTAAAACAACAAAATATTTAGTCGTAATAAGTAGTGAAGAAATAAATTATTAGTTTCAGTGATTAATTAGATTTGAATTCGAGAATTCTTCAACACTTAAATACTTTTTCAAGAATATTCTTTTTAGTTTTTTTTCCAAAATTCCCAAATCATAATAAGCTTGTACAGTGTTGCCCAGTGTCCTTCACTTAAAGATATCTTGGTCAAGTTTTCCTAAAATAAAAAATAAAATGTGCAAATTTTAAAGTATCATGTTTTTTTGTTTAATTTTCTTTTAAAAACACCAAAAATAATGAAAAATAAATAAATAAACTTCCGATGAAAATCGATTTGGGAAAAGACAGGCATAAAGTCTTCTTTTGCTATTTTTATAGCTCTTAAATGTTTTAAACACTAATTATCTGTTTTTGTTTTCTCCTTCGAAACACTTTAAAACTTTTAATTGAAAATTTATCCACTCATTGGGTGTTAATATAAAACCAAACTTAAGTGTCCTGTCATTCGATAGAGGAAAGGGTTTCCTCCCTTTGAACGTCTATGAGTTTCTGATTAGAATTAAAATTTCAGTTTAAATGAATAAAATATTTGAATATTTAGTGCATCAAATCTTTTTTGCACTGAATTCAGTGTTTAATAGCTGTAAATATGATGAGAAAGAATAGACTAAACATAATCTTAAAGTCATTTCCATATAATTATTTTAATTAATGAATAACTCTATTCTTCATCACTTTATGACAACTAAATTAGTAAATGATTTCATTTAAAACAAAATCTGTTTTTTGAATATAATTTGAGTGAAATCTTTTAAAAATTTGAGCTCTAATTTTAGAATATAAGTCACAAACTGTGAGACCTTTTGAAATATCTCTAATTGCCATAAAATTATCAGAAAATTGTCTTCTTTAAGAAAAATTGACAAAATTTCATATAAAATTTAAAATTAGAAAATTACCATGCTATTAAATTAAAAGCTTAAATATTAATTGGTGGAGACATTCAAACTATTAAAGCCAAAACAGTAATTAACCTTTCAGCTTTTTTAGTACTAAATCTTTTAAATGTTTGCATTTCTTAAGATGTTTGGAACACACACTCAGTCACATAATTTGTGCCCAATTTTTTTTACTAAAATCCTGAGCTCTAGACTTAACTAATGGATTGTTATTTATTTAAGTATCTTTTGATTCAATGCCAGCCATTGATTGATTGGTAAATATTTAGTAAATATTCTGTTTTTTTATTTGAATCCTTCAAACTTTAAATACAAAATATAGTTTTTCAAATAATTAGCAAGCAAAATTAGAAATTAGAAATAACTTCTGGAAGTCAAGAATGTTTGAAATAATATTTTTATTCCTCAAATGATAAACATTTCTCATAAAGAGTTTCAAATAATTTATTTAGTTTTCGCTTAAAATTTTGATTGATTTTAGTTTTTAGAAAAAACAGTATTTTATATAACCATTGCTTTCATAGTTATCTCTTTGGATACAAAATAACTAAAAAAAAGAGGAAACTATAAAAAATTGTAAATCATTTGAGTTAAGAGAAGCCTTTCTTCAAGTCTTCAGAGAAATGAAGTGATTTTCATTGAAACTGTGGTTAACTCTTACGGCAATAAATGTAATATATTTTTGTGTTTCACTGATTCTCAGTTATGTTTTTTTGGTTATCACGTCTTACATTGGGTCAGAAATTGCAATAAAATGGCCGCCAATGATATAATTAATCAAAAACGCAATCGATTTAAGTGAAAACCACTACTAATACTGTGAGTGAAAATATGTGGCTTTTGAGTTATTACTGTATTTTTTGCTCTTTGAAAAGCCACTACTCTTATAGAATGTGGCTCTCAGTCTCTTCTCCGCTTTTGTGGTGTTTAACAGTTGTTTCAAAGAAGTGTATGACTTAAACACTGGAAAAATTTAAGTGAAAAATTGTTGGCATTTAATTAATTGCATTCTTTTGAATGAACACTATTTTGACCGAATTTTCACACTTTTCTTATTTATTTCACTTTTGTTTTTTACTTTCATTAGAAGTCATGAATTTTTTTAGAGACTCACTATTTCTTAGAGTATTGACCAGATTTTAAAGATTTTAAATAATCCATAAATTATCCATGATGATTTTTAGAAAATGCATTTTTAAATAAATAAGAGATTTATAGCTTTTGCTTAAATTGACTCAAACTTGTATTACAGAATATATTTTCTGATTTAATTCAATGAATTTATTTATGAATTCAAAATTTTAAAAGAAGAGTAAAAAAGAACACATAATTCAATCTGAATGACCAGGATAACTTTGTAAATATCTGAATATTAAATGCAATGATTTAATGCCTGCATTTATTTCATGTTTTTGGTCTAAAGAAGTACTTCAGGCGTACATATACTTGAAAATCACATATTTATATCAATAATATATTCTTGAAGATAGAATAAGAAATGTTCTCTCGTTAGTCATTCATGTCTTAACTGATGAACGGACAGAATAAGTTTAAAATATTGAATTTTACAGTTTTTCCTAAAAAAAAGATATATTATAATTATAAAAGATTTATGAGAAGTAGTGGTCATTTATAACGTTATCTGAATGATTGTCTGATCGTCTCTTTGGTTACTAATTGATTAAAATATAATTTCAAATATAATAATCGGAAAAATTTGCATATTTTGAAATAATCATTTGTGTCATAAGGAATGCTTACTCTGGCGGTTAACTATTCAGATGCAAATACTGATAGCATATTGTGTTTTGACTTAAAGCACAATATGAGCTAACTTTAAGTTAAGAATACTTTTTTGTTCACTTATTCGACACTTCATTGAATTTTTCGTCAAAAAATAAGAATATTCTGTAATACATAAGAAAGAAATTATAAACTCTTTTCACAACTGCTTTAAGGAAAAGATTTTTCGCTGACTATTCGATCAAAATATTTCTCAATTTTGTACCAAAAGTTTTCATAATTTACTTTTAAGCGGAAGGACTGGAAATTTTCGCTGAATAAAGTGTTTCACAACTGAATGTCTCTTCACGTCTATTGAATTTTTCGCTTAAATTAGGTTTAAAATCAATTTTTGGTGTCTTTTATAAGAAATAAAATATTGAAAAATTGCACTCAAGTGTTGCTCATCTCATCAATTATTTAGATATACAGACTTTTTTATTAGATTTATTGGCTAGTTCACTTCACTCATATTTTATCTATTTCATTTTAATCAATTAGTACTGACTCTCATTAGATTTAATCAATGAAATAGTGAATCCAAAAATGAATTTTTATTTTTTTGATGATTCATAAAATGAAAGCAATTATTTATTATTGAATTATGAGAAGACTTTCTCGAAGTGAAAATCACAGAAATATTTTCACTTTTGACGTAAAAAATTACATTTAATAATATCCTTATAATAAGCGAAAGTAATTTATATTTCTTCAACTATAGAAGTGACTGAGAAGAGAGCCTTTTAGGTCTGTCTCTCACAGCATGTCTTCAAATACAGTCCAAAATTTATATTATTTTCATTATATTTATGATTATTTATGGTATCTTCTGATGCCCTTCAGGTATGGCCTATATATCGCTCTTATTCTTGGAATGAATGACAAATGTCTTCAAAAAAATTCTGATTCATATATTAAAAGATTAGATAAATGACCAAAATTTTTGAGACAATTTTTCATTAATTTTTATAATATTCACAGAATTTTCAATTTTTTAAACAAAGTATTTGAAACTCATGTGGTTTTCCTCTAAAATTGAATTTTTGATAGAATTTGTAATGTTATCAATGCTATCCTCCGGGCATTACCGGGAATTTCCAATAGCATTGATACTGAGGTTTTCTGTTGACTCTCTATATTTACTCGATATCTACTGTAGATATTGTAAGAGTTATGAGAATATTATTAGTCGAAAGTTTCGTCGAAACTCAAATACAACCAATTTTCTAAACTAGAAGTCGGGAGAGAGAGAGAGAGAGAGAGAGAGAGAGAGAGAGAGAGAGAGAGAGAGAGAGAGAGAGAGAGAGAGGACCAAATGACGAAATGTAGAAATCAGTAGCCTTTGTCAGAAGTCATAAAAGTGTCGCATAAATTCTCATTTCTTATTCACCGATTGTTCAAATGGTCCGAAAATAGGAGTCGTTATACACACTTCGCATCGATATTCAGCATAACCAGAGACTAAACAGTAGTCCTCTATAATAGGGTTTATTCCAAACTAAATGAATGGATTTCAATATTCAATTGTTATTCAATTGAAGCCAAAAAATAACCGAAACGATAGTTTGGATGTGATTTTTGGGTAGAAATGGTCGTAAAAAAGTTTGTTAGACATAAATTCTCATTTTTGTTGACATTTAATTTCTTTCTGTTTGTTATCAATATTTCTCCTTTAAATACAACGTTTCGAAGTTAACCATAAATGAAATGAAAATTTATATTTTATGACAGACTATAAATAAATTGCAATTAGTTTTTGGCTAATTTTAATTGTGTTATAAATTAAATCCAAAACAAAATGTGAATTAAAAATGTTTTATTTGACGACGACTTCTCTCTCTTTAATTTCAATGCACTAATGAATTGAATTCATGGCTCACTTTGGGTTGTAATGAACCAGTTTTTATGGCACAACAGTTTTAATACTGTCTTAACTTCACTTTCAAACAGTATATTAGTTCATAAAAATCGTAAAAAAACTGAACAAAAGTTCCATTAATTTGAGTACTTTTGTGCTGAAAAATAATCTAATTTTGTTTTCTCTCTAAAGAAGAAGAATATAAATCCATAAAAACGTTGATTCAATAATGAATGAAAAAGTGAATCGAAAATAATCCGAAACAAAAATTTATTCACCCCTTAAAGAGTGAGTGAAAAATCAGTGCTCAAAGTCAGTCATATCTCCATTATGTTAATGCAATCAACAAAAATCATGTCATCTTATAATTGATTTGTGGCACAATTCCTAAGAATACATATAAATCCCCGAAAATATTTATACTTATTTATCATTTATAGAAGAGATGAAGCAATTCATTGATCAATGGATGGAAGAAACTGAGCGAAAGAGCACTTCTCAAACAAACAGAATATTCTATTTATTTGACTTTTGTTTCGATGGAAATACAGAATATTTCCATTTTTTCTTATGTATTAGTTATGCATCGAATAAGAGATAAGTGAAAAATCTATTATTTGATCTTGTTATATTATGTTATTATGGCTGGAGCTTAGAGTTTGGGTGTTTTGTTTGCTGTCAACGTTAGGCTTTTTCGTCAATGGTTTATCTGTTGTGCTCACAAAACAAGAGCAGTCCTCTTATCTACACCCGGGGTATGTTCCGTGAAAAGCAATTTTGTGATGAACTGTCATATTTGATCGCATCACTTGAACCCACACTTAGCCCAGGGATGTGTGACCCGACACTAATGCACTTTTCTATCAAAAGGTTTTTTGTTTGTTTGCCTCTTATATCACTTGTCTTATATATGATGTCATAACTTGTGTTCATCTGATGGCCATCTTTTCCATCAAATGATAACTCGAGTGAATATCTATCGCGACGGTACTGTCAATACTGTCAATACTATGCTGTTCTCTCCTCTCTTTTCATCAAATTTATTGCATTTAATTTACTAATACTAATAACAAATGTATTACTTTTTATTGTTTGTTAGGAAATGAAAACTATTGACACAAAAGCTTTCGGAGGAAAAGTGTTTTTTTAGACCATTTCTTGAAAACAAATTACTTTAAAGTCAACACTTGTTATACAATTGTCACAGAATTAGGGTTTTGTTGTTTTGAGTTTCAGTCAAATATTCATTTAATAAATAAAATGTGAAATAAAAGTGAGATTTCAAAGTAAATGAAAAATTTGTGGCGAATTGTGTTTTGTGTGGCATATGTCAGACCAATCTGTTCAATGAATTAGTTGTTATGGCGGACACACCATAAGACAGTAATCGCGTAAAAAGAGATCGAAAGTAACAGAAATTCACTCAATACTATTTGACAAATATTTTCTCCAACATATCTAATGCAATACACTTTTCCATTTGTGAGCCCTAACAGAGCCCTAACCTCTATCTATCAGTTTTGTATGTCTTGCATAACATACTCTCTTGAGAGCCGTTTCCAACTATTTTTTCCCTCTTCTCTTGTGTTAATGGCTGACCAACCCATCAGCCCATCAGTTCTTTTCTCCACAAACACATGAATTGATGCCTTACTTTATATAAACAATGATCTACAAGAATGAATCATCTTAAAAATGAACCTTGCTTAATTCACTTCATTTCACTTAAGAATATTCCCTACAATAAAATTTGAAGATATCATAAATAAAAGACTCGGGTTATCACAGCTTTCTATTCACTCGTCTCTCTCTCTCTCTCTCTCTCTCTCTCTCTCTCTCTCTCTCTCTCCCTCTCCCCTATCAGACAAAAGCAGCTCTACTTTTATTGTTGCTCGTGTTGTATGTGGACATCCACTTAACTTTTTCGCCACATTTATTTTAATCAAAGAATAAACTATTTTTGTTGATCACAACTGCATTTCATGAAAACCTACTGTTGAAAACTGTTCCCAATAAAAGACATGACTCGACCTCTTCTTATGCGATCGATAGACATAAAAATTATTCATTTTTATATAATTTTAATTTTGTTTTTTGTTATTTTAGTGCTGTTCTTACTTTTCGTTATATCTCTTAATTTTATCCATGAGTAAACAACTTTTAAAATAAATTTGTAAATCACCTTGCTATCCTTTTTGTTATCCTTTTATGAAAAAAGCAACAAAAAAATTGAATCAATAATTTAATTCAATTGAAAGACTTTAGCAGAAAATAAGTCAATTTAGGGGATGACGTGAATCCATTCATCACTCAATTAGTTATTATTAAAGTTATAAAAAAGAAAAAAGTGTTCGATATATCAGGGAATAAGTCTAAGGTATTTCCCATAGTTTGAGTTAACTTCTATTTATTTAATTAAATTATCGCTGACTTCTAATTTTCATTCATTCCCTTAACGTTTGAAAATTTGTTTTAATTTGTCTGACTTTTGGATACAAAGTTCCCAATCATTCGTTTCTTTTATTCATTTGTTTATCAAAAAATTCTCAATCCTTTAGAGATCTCCAAAAATAGAGAAATATTTCTCCGGTTTTTTGTTATTAATTAAAGGAAATAAAATAATTGCATTCGAAGTGAATAAATATTAATTATTTCCCCTCAGGAATGGTTGAGTACTTACGATAAAAGCAACAGAAAAGAGCGTAACTTTAGACTCATTTGAGTCATAAATATCGATATTTTAGATTAAATACTAAAAATGCTTTCATTCAAATGCATTAATGTATTTGTTTTAACTTAAACATCATATATTGAATGCAATAAATTACACATAAACTTATTTATTCTTATTTTTGTTTATGTCTTCGTTTATAAATTATTTGTTCCGTAATTAAAGTTAAGAAAAAACGGATCTTTAATACATTCTATCATAAATAGGATATATTGAAGGAAAAGACTAATTGAACTGAAAACGTCTCTTTCATTTCACAGCTCTTTAATAGCTTTTAGGTAACAACTCTCTCTCTCTCTCTCTCTCTC
>JAQIXI010001359.1:0-14154 GCA_034700165.1 Galumnidae sp. Gr-Ori-00277 | reverse complement strand
TTCAGAATGCTCAAGAACATATGATTTGATATAGATATGTCCACTATTCGCATCTTGAAATTTTCAACTTTGAGGCCATCTAGCGGAAAATGCACAGAGTTGGGGCAATGAGACCTATATATTATTGATCTTCTAGATGTCCTCTATCAAACACACTATGTGTCTATTTTGGTAAAATTTAGGGACAAAATACATTACCGATAGAATTCACCTTTATAATTTTTATCCAAAGAATTGATTGAATCATTTAATTTCTTTAAATTATAAAAATATAATTCCATTTGAATATAAAGTCTATTATTTGTATTCTCTATCCAGCAATTAATGTAAGTTGCAAGGTAATTGCTGAGCATTTTAGGCAAAACTTCATTTATTTTAAAATCTGATAAAAAAAATTAATAAATTAAATTAAAGTTTTGGATTAAATTTATCATTACTTTTAACGTCAATTATTTTTATCGCAAAATTTTTATTTGTTATTTTTTCTCTGACTTTAAAAACAGTTCCATATTTTCCATTACCTAGCACATTTTGTATTTCGAATATTTCTTTACAATATTCCTTATAATTGCATATATTTTCATAAAGTTCAAAATTGGCACCTATTTCACCTAGATAAAAATAAAGACACAAATGAATGAAATATTTTAATATTTATATAAATTCAAATTATATCCGGTTTAGCCAAAAATAGATGTTTCCAGAATACCAACTTTTAGAGGAATTTGGCAAAATAATCCTTATGACCACTGTTACCGGACAAATATAATGAAAAAATATAATGACAATATTTTTAATGTACTTGGTAATAAGTACGTAAAAATATAAAATAACTGCTTAAGAATTTTGTTAGTAATTATTGAAATATGAGAAATAACCCTGATAAATTTTGCCCCATATATTTATGAATGACTCAAAAATTTGTTTCAATTTATAACGTTTTCGTATTTTAATCCAAAATTACTTTTATATTAAAAGCAGGACTAGGCAATATATTATAAAGATAAAAATATAAAGCTTATAAAAGGAACGTGTTAAATTCGCCAATAAATAATGTTCTAATTTTTGAATGTAAACAAAACAATTTTTCAAATTTTAGGTCAATTTTAAAAACTATTATTCATTGAAACAGATTTTCATGGCATTCATAAAGATATGTTGCAAATTAATCAGGGTAATTTTTAATCTACTAAACTTTGTTAAGAAAGTTAAAAAAAATAAAATGCGAACGTATTTGTTATCATGCAAATTTTCATTAAGCTTCATAATAATAATCATAATATATTGCCTATTCCTGATTGAAAGTTACTAATAAAATGCTTAAGGAGTCATATGATATTAAAGCTATTTTTTACCAAGCACATTTTAAAAATCTTTCATTATAATTTTCATTATAAAAGTCCGGACATTGTATATGACTTTGAAAATTTAGAGAGGGGAATTTTGTAAAAAAAAGCATAGAATAGACCGGATTTACAAATATATAAATTACAGTGTTGACCACCGATATTCTTGAGATTTACAACTTAAAATTAATTTTCCTAGCTTATTTTTTAAATTTTTTATTTAAAATAATAAATTATAATAAGTCTAAAATTAGAATAAATTTTTTGTTTTGGTTAAGCTCAAAAAATAAGAAATTTAAGAGAGGGTCAGCTTTTATTGAATTTTGAACAACTGTTTTTTGGCGCCGAGGGGGTACCCAAAAATTTTCTTGACTATTTGTCATCACTGATAATTTGATTAAAATGTTTTCAATATAATTGCTTACAGTTTGCAAAATTATTTTCAAATATTTGTTGTATGAGGTGAATGGTATTAAATGTCATTTTATTACCAAAACAGAATTGATTAAACGTTTTCGCTTCAGTTTTCTTGATTTTATCAAATGCAAGACAAAAGATATTATTTCCCGAAAGAGCCGAAGAAATGACACCACGTTTTGTCTTATTAGGAATTGAATGCAATGAAGTAAAATCTTTTAATTCAGTTTTCAATAGTTTCGGTAATTTTTGATTTAAATCGCAATCACTTTCATATTTAAAATGTCCGCAAAAATAAATCAAACCATCTTTTGTTAGAAAATATGTAATTCCAGTCCCGAAACAGATTGAAATCACATTTAAAATGTTAATTAATCTTGGTACAAATACTACTACATTATTATCCATATCATGGCCTAATCCATATCTTTTATCACAACCCCAGCTATAAACCATTCCATCAGTTGTCAGAGCAAATGACTCACCATTTGAACAGTGAACTGATTTTACCAGATGAGTTGAAAATATATTCACATATGTCATTTTTGAAACAATAGTTATATGTTCAAAACCATTCTCATCTCCGTTGCCAATCTGTCCCCATTGGTTATTACCCCATCCATAGACATTTCCCTTTAAAGTAAGAGCCAAAGCATGAATTGTGCCGCAACTTATTTGAACAACACATTCTTCGTTCGGAACTGTAATTAAATCTGGTTTAAGGTATTCATTATCGCCACTGACATGTCCTCGACCCAATTGGCCGCTATAGTTTGCTCCCCATCCGTATAACTTGTGATCATTTGTAAGTGAGAGCATAAATTCTCCTCCAATGAAAAATTGTTGAATACTTTTATAGCACAACTCAGTTATGTATTCTGGACTCTCTACTACTCTGTTGTGACCCAAACCACAACAACCGAATGTATTGGAACCGTATGCAAACACTCTGTCATCGTTTGTAATGAATATTATATTATAATCATTTATGTCATCGAAAATGTGAAGTAATTTGATTTCTTGTTTTAATCCAATTCTTATTTCTGGAAAATATTTACTTTCAGGATCATCTGAAAATTGAAAATGAATATAAATTATGCTAGTTAAAAATGTCCATCGAATTTTGCTCAATAAAATTTACATTTTTTAAATTTCTTTTCAACAAACATTTTCCAGAAATATTGATCATGGTCATTAGTTTCAAATTCTTTAAAAGTTTCATTATTTGTTATGACTTCACTTTCAAGAATCCAATCTTTACTTGAAGTCAACAATTGCTCACAATTTGGTCTCTCTTTGACTTCTTTTGATAACATTTTCATAATTGTTTCAAATAATTTAATACATTTAACTTCAAAATCTAATCCGGGGAAAACTTGGGAATAATCATTCCTAAAACAAGTTCAATTTTAATATATAAGTAAAAACACTAAACTTAATAAACTTACTTAATATGTATTTTAGTCAACTTTGTTATTGTTAATTTAGAATAAATTTCAGAAACGATAACACCCAGACTATAGACATCACATTTCTCGTCATAAACACTATACATTTTAACTTCTGGTGCGATGTAACGAATTGTTCCAACGCCTCCAGTGTTATGATGTGGAGTACTTTCAGTGTCCATTAATTTGGATAAACCGAAGTCACATAACTTTAAGAATCTGCCATCAATTCCATCGCTGACCAAAACATTTTCTGGTTTAAGATCTCTGTGAAGGATAGGAGGCTTTGAAGAGTGCAAATGATTTACACATTCTATGAGTTCGACAAAAATTTGACTCCGAATAAAGTATTGAATAATTCTGTACTTTTCATCAAATTTATTGATTTCAGTAATTAATTGCTTTAAATTTTTTGAAAATAAATTCATTTGAATATAAAGGAATGTTTTCAAACTTTTCTCGATAACACTTGTTTGAGTCCAAGAATTAATGTGTTTAACCACATATTCATCACTCAATTTAGTCATTATTGAGATCTCATTTAAAATTTTAATTAGATTACCTGAAAATATATTTAAAATACATAAAAATTTATACATAAATTATTGAATGAAAGGAAATCTAACTTTTGATTTTAATCTTTTTAACCGCAAAATATTGGTTCCTCTTATCTCTTACTTTGAAGACCTGTCCGAAACTTCCCTTTCCTATATTCTCTATTTTTAGAAAAAGAGTTTCCAACTTATTCTCAAAAAAATTTTCGGTATATTTTATTAAAAGCTTTTCATTTGAATTCTTTGAATACTTAGGATTTACTCCTATTTTATATTTCATAATATTTCCATTAACTGCCATTTTTATGGTTCCCTTCACTAAATGGTTTTCATTGAACTTATAATCAAAACTATTTGAATAATCAGACTTTTCTAACCGATTAAAGTATTCATTATACTGATAAATAGAGTTATCTTTTTCAACAAATAATACTCTGTTTGGAAATATTTCGCTGACATTAACTTCAATAATATTTTCAGTTTTTTCAAGAACATTATAAATACCAAATTCTCCATTTGTAGTCAAATATCCCAGTAAATCTTTTGATATAAAAGAGCATTTTGTTATGTTTAACAAATCAATTAAATGCGGGATTTCCTGTGAATCTTATTCCCAACAAAACACACATCCATTGTATGCAACGGCAGCACAAGATTTTTCACAACTTGAGATATATTTAATTTTCATCTGTTCGGAGTCAGTTTTGAATTTCATTTTACTCGCATTGAAAGTATATAGTTGACCCCATGAATACACTTCACCATCATATGAAAGAGCTAAACAATGATGAAAATCACAACAAACTTGTATTATATTTTTGTCTTTAAAAAATTCTATTTTTTGTGGCTTCAAATATCTATCACTCTATGTTTCTTTTAATAATTTGTTAACAATGTAACTATTGATACCCCAGGCATAGATCTCATTCTTATTATTCCTTCCAAACATACATTCATAGTTTCCTGATTCAAAAAATTCTTCAATGTTTTGATCGCATAATTCTGGGATTAGAGTGAATTCAAAAACTCTTTCGTTGTGACCCAACCCTAGACATCCATTAATGTTAGAACCAAATCCATAGACTTTGTTGTCATTCATTACTAATAAAGCCGAGTATTCATTAGTAGAATATCCCCACATTTGGTGATAATATTTGATGTTTGGGTCAATATTTTGTGAATAACTATTAAATATTTTAAATCCTTTCAAAGTCTTTGATATTTCATTTTGAGTGTAATTCTGAGAGAAATCATCGAAATTATTATAAATACATTTCTTTGACTCAAACAGTATTTGTGAAGAACTTGAGTTCAAATTCAAATCAATATTATTAACAAAAATTCCATTATTTATTATATGAATTGTTTTATTCGTTGACTGAAACTCAAACAAACAAATATCAAAATAATTCTTATATTTCGTTGAAAGCAATTCATCTTTAATGACATCGACTGAATATAAGTCACAATTTGTCTCAATTAACACCTTTTCATTCTTGCAATAAATATTCTCAACAGAATTGGAACTAAATTTTTCAAATGCCTTAATAATTCTACCATCAAATTCCAAAACATTATTATTATAAAATATAAAAATTTCTTTAGTAATATGATAACCAGTGTCCGGACAAATATAATGAAGAAATATAATGAAAATATTTTTAATGTGCTTGGTAATAAATACGTAAAAATATAAAATAATTCCTTAAGCATTTTATTAGTAATTATTGAAATATGAGAAATAACCCTGATTAATTTTGCCACATATATTTATGAATGACTCAAAAATTTGTTTCAATTTATAACGTTTTCGTATTTTGACCCAAAATTACTTTTATATTAAAAGTTACTAATAAAATGCTTAAGGAGTCATCTAATATTCAAACGTATTTTTTAACAAACAAATTTTAAAAATCTTTCATTATAATCTTCATTATATTTGTCCGGACACTGATGATAACCATTAAAAATAAATTTTGAGACATTCATTAAATTCAATTTCACTTCATTTCGTCGGCACATAAAATATGGACACAACTGTCAACAGTCAATAAAACTGATTTCTTGTAATAACAAAAAATTTATTTCACTTTTTCATTGATTCCAAAATTAGAATCAATTAAAACGGGATCTAAAAGCAAAGATTCTTTTAAAGGTTTGAACTGACCTTCTTTGTTATTACCCCATCCATATGCAATACCCTCACTGGAAAGGGCTAAACAATGACTATCACTACACGATATATCAATAATATTCTTATCGTCGAAAAAACTTATTTTCTGTGGTTTCATATAATGTTTATATGCTTAGTATCTGCTGAACATCTGACGAGTTGTCCGAAGCCATTCCCACCCCAACTGTAAATTTTTTTATCACTACTGCGGGCGAACATAAACCACATTACTTCTCCAAGCATATTAATACCCTGAGGTATACCCGAGCCTTTGTAAGCATCAGGGTAATAAAATTCTTCAATTTGTTTATTGCATAACTCGTCGATTGACTCGAAGAAACCATCGCTGATATTTTGCGAATAATTTATATCACTTTTGAAATCTTGACCTAAAGCGTAAACCTTATCTTCGTTTGTGACACAAATTGCAAATTCATGACTTATTTTTCCCAAACAAAAACATTTAATACTATTCCTAATAATTTGCGGTAAATTATAATAAACTCTAAATTCGTTTATAAATGAAGACATTTTTAATGAAATAAAAAATTAAGTTTTTACTTAAAAATATTCTTCAATTATTTGATTTAAAGACAAAATTTTAGTTAACATTAGTAAAGAAATACACTTAAAGAATTATTAATACAATAAAATAATAAAAATTTATTAGAAAACCTGCAATATATCACATAGGTGATAATCTTATTTTTTGCAAAAGATAACATTAAATAGTGAAATACTTTTATTAGAATTTTATAACCATGGTATAACTTTAGCTTATGTTCCTTTTTGAACGGATAAAATTTTTGTTTAAATGCTTTTAATTCGCCATGTTTATATTAATTACTTTTATAATTAAAGTTATCATGTTCATACATTCACAAAAAACTGAAAATATGTTAATATTTTCCTTTAAATTTTTTCATTTCATTTACAGAGTAAAAGTAGTATATAGAATCATCTTTCACTCACCCGCCCACCACACTTTTTGCTTGCAACGGGGGCTACCTCTTTGGAGATTAGCGGGTAAAATTCACTCTTTTATTAGTAACGGGAAAAAATTTCTTTGAATATTAATGGCTAATTCAGACTCTCTTTGCTAGAATTGAAGAGGACGGGGAGGTTTGTGTCTCTCTAGAGACCATCCTTTTTATTAGTAATGGAGGGGATAAAGAGGTATTTTGCTAGTAACGGGACAACAATTCTTTGAATATTAACGGATAACATATAACCTTATATTAGTAAGGCTTATGTTTTATTTTTAGGTGTGATGGGCCGAAGTACCAACTCTTCCTGTCCATAAGGCATTGTTAGGCGGGTTGGGGCAAATTTATTATGTTTAATATTGTTATTCAGGTAGGGCTTTTATTTGAGTTCTTGATTTTTTAAAATATTAATATTTTTCCTTTTAAAACACTCCATGAAATAATATATACCGTATTACCTCACATACACCGGCATGCCGGTATAAAGTGAGGTATGTTAAAATATTTGAATACAATACAATCATGTAATATAACAGTAAAGAAGCTCTTCAAATCAATTAACACAACAGTAAAATTACATTCATTTGGAATTGTTTTAAAATAGTTTTAATTTTTTTAATGTTTGTTTAAATATTTAAATTTTTTAACATAACATCTATGGGAATGTTTTAATTTTAAATATTTGGTTAAATATTTGAATTTTTAAAACTAAATTATTTAATCATACTTGAAACCATTAAAAATTTACTTTATTTCCCTAAGTTTTTTAGTTATTTTTGTTAAAAATTAAATAGTAGAATGATTTTCATATTTTTTAAATCAACTTATATCCTCTTTTACACCGGCATGCCGATATACCCCGGGGTATACCGGCATATGGTCAAATTCAGTTTATACCGGCATGCCGGTGTATGTGAGGTAATACGGTACTAGTTTCAACCCGTAAATGTAGTGCCCTTTAAGTTTGAACACAAACCTTGTTTTATGAATTAGACCACATTTATTTCTCGATAAGATTATTAATTATTCATGTAACCAAGCCCGATTCTTAAATATTCCTTTTCTAAATTGTATTTAATTAGGAATTAAATATTGTCATGCTAAATTGTTTATAAAATTTTTTACTAGAATCTTAGCAGTTGTGATCAATTTAAACAATTAAAAAGTGTAATATTTAATGCTCGGTGATATAACTCAATTAATAACAAATTATATTATATCTGTATAAAAATTCGTGTAAATACTGTTATCTCTCATTCGTGATCTCAGATCACTGATCTGAAATAAAGAGTCGAGAAAATGGTGAACACAATATCTTATATTTATTTAATAAATATAAAATTTAATTTTAATGGAAATATTAATAAAAATTCCTTTGTCACAAATATTAAAAATTATTTTTATTTTAAAATAATCTAATCATTGGATTCTAGTGATAACTGAAAACAATGGTTTCAAAACTTGTTTGTATTAAATAGTGTTAAATAGAGACAGCGCCGGGAACAGCGGAGCCCTTCTCTTCAATAAAGAAATACTTCTCATTAGTAAAGAAGAAGCGCTAATCGAAGCAAAACAATTGGATAAAAGTATAAACTCTTCAGAAGATAATCAATGGTTGCATTGTTTACGAAAACAGTGATGGCCATCAGGGGTTATAGCCCATATACCCCCTGTGATCGAAGAGGTACCCCCCCCCCCCCCGAGCAGCGGCGAGAAAATAAAGAGAAAATTAGTTAAAAAAAAAATAAGAGAAAAATAAATTAAAAGAGCTTAAATATTACTTAAATATATTACACAATTTTACTTAAATAATGTCAAAAAATTAATAACAAGCAAAATAACAGAAAACAACGAAAATGCATAAAAAAAATCATATTTACAGTTCTTAAGTGTTAACCAAAAGCTGTATATCTCGTATAAAAGACGTATATCCCGAATAGGAAAGTATAAAAATTATATAATATAATCCTTTTGTAGTTAACAATTGGGTAAGGGCAAGATTTTGATCTTTACATCTTTTAGATAGGTAACATTTCTTAAAAGTGAAATCGTATTCATTTTAATAAAATATTTACAAATTATTTATTATTTAAAAATAAGTGCATTAATATAACTGTACTTTTAATACAAATGTAAACCATTTAAAACAAGTTATTAATGATTTTAACCACAAATTGATAACGAAATGACATTAAAATTATATTTTGTAAAAAACCTTATCTATTGTTTAGTTTATATAAAATAAAATATTTAATAACTTAAACCTAAACTCAATTTATTAAGAATAGATTGAAATAGAAAATGATTCGATATAATAGTAATCAGGTATTGATAGAACTCGTAGTGAGTCATAGGATAGAGATTTAGACAATAGAATCCAATTCGAGGACCGGACAGACATTCAATGATTGCCTCAACTTTTAGTTTGTCTTCAATTCTGAGTTTATTTTCAACAATAAATTTGTGGAGAAGTGGTAACGGTTTGTGCGCCCACTCTATAACATTAGCGCACATAATATTCAGAATCAAAATAATTAAACTAATGGAAACAAATGCAATCCCATAAACTAATCTTACATAAAACTTAGTATCTTGCTCATTTACTAAATGAAGCATTAATTGTAAAACAGGTGTAATCATATAAATAAAAATAAATATTGAAATATTAAAGAATCTAGCAACTTTTCGTGTTAAATTAGATACAAAATAATGGTTTTGAATGGATTTGTTCAGTAAATAATAGTTCTTATATTTAACGGACTTTTCAATTGAATTATAAATTTCAGTGAATTTTAGTCTTAAGTATAGATTAGTTAAATACCAAAACGTGAGACCGATTGCAGATATCGCTTGAAAATACATTACGCATAATATTATTATAATTGCCCAAAAAATTATCATGATCATATTATAGTCTTTATCAGGGTCTAAATAGGCTTTTAATAAACCTGATAAATATGTTGCCGAAAAGGCCATGGTTGCAAATTTGAAATAAATATTAAATTGGTATTTGGCCATGATGTTTATTCTGAGGTTAAACATTTGTTGAGACTTAATATTATTGAGTCGAAGATAAGATTTCATTAAAAATTTATTTTTAATAGAATTTAGGAAATTGAGCAAGTAAAATTGATGATAATATTCTTGATAGAGCATGGTTAACCCCAAACTACTAATGTTAAGACAACTACAAATATTAATAAATGAAATGAATACCGGATTTGCCATCAAATATGTGTCATAACAGAAGAACCATTGAATCCATAAATTAGGAAAAATGATCGGGGTTAAATACTTTGACATGAAAAGTGCTAAAACAATGTGAGGAATAAGAGTTAATAAGATTCTGTTTGTCTTCTGATTGCCATTAATATAATCCTGAAAACTATTTGAAGATAAAATCAAATATTGTTTACAGAATTTCTCCATTTTATTGATAGCAATGTTTTCGTCACTATTTTTGTCGATAAAGTTTTCCTTAAATTTTTTAATATTTTTGAAAACTTTTGACTTACACCTATAAAAGTATTTAAACTTGAAGAATTTCTTTATCATGGATATTTGGTTAAATACCATGATTATAGTCATAAAAAATTCAATGAAAAACCTGATGGAAAACATAGAAATAGAATTTATTTGACTTTTAATTCGTTGATATAAACAATGGTCTCATTATTTGTTATTTGAATCAAAATTCTTGAATAATAAATATTTAAAATAAATGATTTCAACTATTATTAGATATAAATCCATAAATTCATAAATAAATGGAATGTTATCACGAAATTTAATAACATATATTTGATATAAATGAAAAATAATCATGGTGCTTTATAAATTTATTGTTACAGTATATCAAAAAAAGTTAAAAAATTATCTCCTTAAATTACCTAAACTTATCCTGTATAATTGCTATAATTATCCAAACTTAACTAGATTATTTTTATTTTAACTTTTACTTACAGATGTTTTTCATACGGCAGACCTCGACATTGTATTTGGATTTTCTCTTTCCAAAGCAAACACTCATTTTTCCGATTTTTCAATAGGTTAGCCAAAAATCGATCCTCGGAGGGGGTTCTTTCACTCTCATCCAAGGGGGTATTTTGTCGATTTTTCTGCTTCAGGGGTGTTTAGTAATAATCTGCCATCCCTGTTTAAAACCCTTTGTTTTATACAATAATTTATTTTAAAAATGAATTTATTGATTCTTACAGAAGTTATTTGCATTTTATAAATTTGTGTTTCTCTAGGAATTAATTTTATACGGAAGAAACATATATTAACCTATCTAGGATAATTTTTAAAATATTAGAAATTGTACATAAATTAATATAATATTATAATAGAATATATGATTGAAACAATTAAATTAATAATACTATTAACCATAAATAACAATTTTAGTTAATTACAAGTTAAATAATTCATTGAATGTCATCGTATTCATTAGATACTTGATAATTTTCATTTAAATTATTAGGATTTGCGTATTCGTGAATAGAAATATTTTCATATTCCGCAGATGAATCTCTTTGTCTGTCACTATGCAATCTTTTCTTCAATGAACTAGTACGTTTCAAAATATATATCAAAAATAAACAAAATAAACTTATAAAGATTGAAATCAAAATTATAATATAAACGTAAATATCAAACGTTTTTTCATTAGAAGATCTATTTTTCACATCTTTTGGTCTCAATTTATAAATATTTTTATTTATATTTTGACAAATATTTTCAATATTTGTTTGATTTGTGTTTTCATAAATTGTTTCGTTATTAATATAAGAACTGTTCCACTTATAAAGCCTTACCCAATCGACAATCATTGCAGTACAGCCCAATTCGGGGTCAAAAATAAAAGATTCTAGGGTCAAACCGAAAGAAATATGTAGACCCAAATTAGTATTTAAATAGTGTTTAGCATTACTTAACTTATATGAATGAATTCTTAAATAATTTAAACTCCAATTAATTTCAGAATTTCTTTTTTCTATAGAATAAACATAGTATTCATGAAAATCACTTAAATTATACTTAAAGGTTTTAGTATCAGTATTAGTGTTAATCCCATTTAACAAAAAAAGTTTACTTTCTTTGTAAAATAAAGTTGTAGATATAACTCCTAAAAATTGGTTTCCATTGGAAATTGTTGCCCCAAATTTTGCAAATATCTTCCATTTATTTATTGGTATTGCAATCCTTATATCGATTCTGTCGTAAGTTGTATTCTTGTCAATTGTTCTGACATGAGTGTTTGTACTATTTTGTGGAATGGTCATGATCAAATTTCCATTCATTATATGTGCGTTTTCTTTACTTTTAATTGGGTAACAGTTTTCAGCTAAATATTCGAATAAAAAGGTATTTATATTAATTTTTTTCAATAATACAAATTACAATCAAAATTACAGTTTAAAGTGTATAAATTTATTAATTTATTTTAATTTTTAATTTTTTAATGTTATCATATTAATAAATGGTAATAATTACTAATTATTTGCATTTTGTATTTATATCGAGGTTTAACTGGAGTAAGCTCTACCTTTACATACATGAACATTGGCTCCAAAGTTGTGACGTCACAACCTTGTATTGCCTCTCTAGAGAAACTCTCATACAGACCAAAAATAACTTTAATACAGAATAAATGTAATATAGAATTAAATTTTTGAAAGCTCACTAATTTTTCAAAAACCTTCGACAATTATCTTGTTAACAATATTGTGGAAGGTGTGCTGAGGCTTTTGGTAACTATCTAGTTGCCTTCATCAGAGCAATTCAGAGCAATTGTGTTAATCGTGGTAATCATATGACCACAATATATCTGCAAAAGTTAGGCCTCAACTGCAAAATCAAGGGTTCATTTGGCCCTTGAAATTGCTCTGATGAAGGCAACTAGATAGTTGCCGAAAGTCTCAGCACACCTTCAACAAGATTGTTGACAAGATAATTGTCGAAGTTTTTTAAAATTAGTAAGTTTAGTTTGGAGATCAGTTCTTGGAAATTTAACTTAATTAATAAAACCTAATCAATGCTAATCTCGAATTATTCTAACTTTTATCAAAAATATTTAATTTTAATTAATTCATAAACTGTATCATAATTAATTTATAATTGGTTTTAATTGATCTTGCCATTATAACAATCTGTGGTTTCAAAGGATTCCCATTTTTCTTCATCCAAATGATTTCCATTAAATTCTTCATTAAAATAGAGCCACCAATTGGTTGACGAGAGGTTTACACTAAATATCATAAATATTATCGATTTTATAAACATATTAATTATAAAAATTTTAAATTAATTAATATTTTAAAAATTTCTTAAAATACTTTAAAATTAATAAAAATGTTACTAAGACAAATTAAATGTTAAGCAAAGTCTTATAAAATATTTATATTATATAAAAACATTATATTCTAGATAAGGAATCACCGGATTTGAAAAATTTTCTAATATATTTGACATTGCTTATTTAATAGAAATACGGAAACATTAAATAATAAAATTATATTAACCCATATGAGGTATGTATTTCCTTGATATTTGTTTAAAAAAACATTTTATTACTAGTAACAACATTTTAACAGGATATTAGAATAATTCTTTGAAAAAGACATATTTTCAAGGCTAATATTTAAATGATTAGAAAAAAATCCTGTACCCTGAAATCGGGGCTCCTTCCATCAAACTTGCAAGAACTATTTCGATAGTTAAACCAATAGAAACAACTAACAAGTAAGTATAAAAGTCATATTCATGATATTATTTATGCCATGACCTGAATAATAATGCAGTAATATTTGTGCCAAAAATTATTGACATTTTAAATGTGATCTCAATCTGTTCCGGGTCTGGGATTACATATTTCTTAACAAATGAAGGATTGATTTATTTTTGTGGATATTTTAAAGATGAAAGTAATTGCGATTCAAATCAAAAAATACCGAAACTATTGAAAACTGAAGTAAAAGGTTTTACTTCATTGCATTCAATTCCTATTTTTCAAAACGTGCTTCAAATGCTTCGACTCTTTCGGGAAATACTGTGTAGAAAGTTATCTTGCAATTTTAATAAACCGTAGTTTAGAATTAATTAATAATTTTGCAGTCGATTTGTATAATTTGTCGCCCATCAGAGGTCTCCTACTCAGAGCCAATGAGCGCTGAGCTTTCATTCAAATTTTCAAACTCTTTTCCGTTGCATTTCAAACCCTTTTAAGTT
>JAQIXI010001358.1:0-14160 GCA_034700165.1 Galumnidae sp. Gr-Ori-00277 | reverse complement strand
AACACTCAATAAAATATATACTAGTTTTAACCCGTAAATGTAGTGCCCTTTGAGTTTGAACGCAAACCTTGTTTTCTAAATGAGTTCACAATTTTTCAAAATTTACCGGAAAATATAAAGAATTGTTGTAAATGTTTTTGTGTCGGATATTACTTTGGATTTTTTGTTACAAATGAAGATAAAGTTTACGGATTAGAAGATTTTTGTTGTGAATTTAGTTATAATATTCGAAAAAAATTTTTATTGATCGATGAATTGTGTGGTAAACAAATACAAGAATTTTATTACACAAATGCTTATAGTGTGGAGTTTATGTTCGCTCGAAGTCGTGATAATTTAATATACAGTTGGGGACACAATAAACAAGGACAACTCGCTAGAGGTCAGAGTTATGGGATATGTGAGAAACCCGAAAAAATTAGTTATTTTGACGACAAAAATATTATTGACATTTCCTGTGGTTATCGTCAGTGTTTGGCTCTTTCAAGTGGAGGACTGGTTTATGGATGGGGTGATAATAGTTGGGGTCAGTTCAGTCTATTATCGCAATTCAATAATAAAAACTATACTCCAGTTTTGATTAATTCTAAGAATGAAAAATTTAAATATATTTATTGTTATGAATACATATCAGGTTTAGTTACATTTGATGGCTTTCTACGTATTTTGGATATAAACTACCAAAAAATGTTTTCAATTAACTTTTTTTTACTCATTCCTAATCTTTTCGAAGAAGAAAATACGAGTTTATCATATGATTCAGTAATTAATTCAATTAAGGATATTAGGGATGAAATAAAGGAAGTAATTCCTAGGAATAATAAATATTTTATTGAAACTAATAATACTTTATATGAATTAGAATTTGAAGGAAAGTTAATAAAAACTAAATATAAAAATTATTTCGACTTTTGTTTATACGAGTTTCAGTCAACCCATAAAACAATTCATATAAAAAATAACGGAATATTCATTAATAAATTTGATTTTAAAATAAACACAAATTTATATCAGAAAACATTCAATTCTTTGGAATGTATTTATAATAATTTCGATGAATTCTTAGTTCAAAATTATAAAAATACTATTCAAATTTCAAAGACATTAAAAAATTTTCAAATAAAAGAAAATTTTTTTAAAAATATTGATTTAAATGTTAAATATTATCATCAAATTGGGAAATACGGTTCAGATGAATACTCCGCCATATTTGTTATGAATGACAACAAAGTGTACGGATTTGGTTGTAATAAAAATGGATGTTTGGGTTTGGGTCACAAAGAAAGAGTCAATGAATATACTTTAATCGAGGAATTATGCGATCAAAATATTGAAGAATTTTTCATTGGAAAGAATTGTATATTTGGAAGGAATAATAACAACGAAATCTGGGAATGGGGTTCAAATGAGTATGGACAATTAGTCAGAGGTTATCTAACAGAAGAAGAATATTTAAAACCACAAAACATTTTTTTCTTCGATAACAAAAATATAATAACCATGACAATAAGTACTTATCATTGTTTGGCCCTTTCATGTGATGGCGATATCTATGGCTGGGGTTATAATGATTTTGGACAAATAGGATGTGGAAGTAAAGAGTTGTATATAACAGAACCTGTTAAGTTAGAATTTGGATTGAAATCAGAAGATCAAAAAATTCAATTTATTTCTATCAATAATAACACTTCAATCGCGGTTTCAAATGTAGGAAATGTTTTTATTTGGGGGAAAATTGGAGAAAACAGAAGGGAATTGAAACCAAAAATGATTGAATTGAAAAATATATATAAAATGTATTGCTATGAAGTATATGACAAGAATAATTTTGTTTACTTAACAACACAACGAGAGCTTTATTTTTATAATTATGAAAACAAAGCTAAATTAATCTTACAAAATGTAACCGATTTGTTTCCCAATTTTAATTTAATAGATTGGTATGATTTTGTTGACTTTGAAATGCCATACCTTTATGCTGAACAAAATACATACATTTATTCTTCTCTTTATTTAAAAGATTTTACTTATAATATATCAAAAATCAATTATTCAAATATATTCGAATGTAATCTCTATGAATATCAGAAAATCAATGAAACAATTATTATAACAACTGATGGATATCTCAAGAGTTATAAAATAAAAGTCAATGAAAAGTATTCACAAAATTCAAACGAAAAACTTTTGATAAGATACAACGAAAATATTTTCGATAAAAAATATAAAAAACTATTTGGGAACCCAGAGCTAATTGGAAAGGGAGGGTTCGGACAAGTTTTCAAAGTTAATAATTCGAAAAATGAATTATATGCAATAAAAAGGATCGAAATCACAGGTAATAAATTTTATTATTTATATGGACATTTAACAAAATGATACAAGATCTTTTTTATATATTTCAGTTTTTAATATTTATTTATCAAAACAAAAACGGCAAATAAACTGTAAAATATACTTAATTGTATTTTTAGGTGATATCAAAGAGACGTTAAGGGAAATCTCAATTTCATCAAGATTAATTGACACTTATGTTGTAAAACACATTAATTCGTGGACTGAAGGAAAGGTTATCGATAAAAAATTCGTTACATATTTTTATATTCAAATGGAATTCTGTTCACAAAATTTGCGGCAATTAATGGATTCAATCAATAGTTTATACAAAAAATACACAACAATTCAATTCTATATTCGGACCAAACTTTTGTTTGAATTGATTGAATGTCTCAATCATTTGCACACTTCGACCCCTCCTATCCTTCACAGAGATCTTAAACCAGAAAATGTTTTAGTAAGCGATGGAATAAATGGCAGATTCTTAAAGTTATGCGACTTTGGATTATCCAAACTCTTAGAAAGTAGTAAAAATACCAAGGGTGTTGGAACATCAATATATATGGCTCCTGAAGTAAAAGAAGATGATCCAGATGATCCTGATTCTGAAAAAACTTTATATAATGAAAAATGTGATATCTATAGTCTTGGAGTTATTGCTAAACAATTTTTTGATTTTAAAATATCGATCAAACAATTAAGAGAAATATACGAATCGTAAGTTTTTTTTTATTATTTCAATAAATTTATTATTTATTTTTCAAATTAGAAATAAAAACATAAAAATAAATAAAATTCTGAATTTTATCGTTAAAAACTCTTTGGTTTGAAAGTATCTAAAAATTTACTGAAATTAATGAATTCATCGTAAGTAATGAAAATATTTATATCAAAATAAATAATTAGATTTTATTTTCTAGGAATAAATACTCGCAAATCATTCCCGAATGTAATTTTGAAAATAATTTTATTAAATTAATGGAATCAATAGTAAAGATGTTATCTATAAACCCAAACGATAGACCCGATTGTGAAACACTATTGAAAACAAGTAATGAGTGGAGTATTGATAGTAATGTTTATTTCAATGAATACTATTTAGAGTTTAAAACTAATAAAAATGTTTCAGAATTTTTGCGTAAATTTGTTGAAATAAAATGTAATTTAAATCTTAAAAATAGTTTGGATAAAAATGAATCATATTTAAAAGAAACATGTATAGATTTGCACAATACAATTACTTTTAAATTAATTATATTTTATTTTATAATATTTTTATTGTTAATTAACTTTGACCTTGTTGATGAATTATTTGGTGTATCTTGAATATATAAAACAATAAAATTGAAGTTAATTTATGAAATAATTTAATAAAATTTAAAAAAAACATTAAAAATACTAAAAAATACTGTTTAAAAGACAAATATTTAAAAATAGATGAGAACAGCCTATAGTTGGAAGGCCAAAGCCTAACTGTTGTGTCGTTGAGGTGGTGTCGGCGATAAACTGTGGTCAGTCTACTGATTGAAGACTGCGGACTATTGAATACCGATGGGTCGAGTGTCGTTTGTTTTTATAGTCGAGGCTGAATGTCAGTTGTAGTCCTTTTCTATTGGTTGACAGTTTAAAGTTTTAAAAATAAGTTTCAGTTTTTAATCTCTGATAAGAGGAGTCGTTGATTTAATTAATAGTTAATCCAGTTTTGACAGTTAGTTTGGGCTTCTTCACCTTAGGCTGTAATTTTTGGCTGAGATTCAAATAATAGTCGTTTTAAGTCGAATTGAATAAATGAATAGAATTAATAATTAGTAGTAATTAATAAAAAGAATAATTAATGATTTTAGACAGTTTTCGCTAAGGGATGAGTCCATCGCTACATATACTTTCTATAAATCCCGAGTTTTAATAATTAAATAAATTTTTTTTTTATGAAAACACAATAATATTATTGAATATTTTAATAAATTATATTAAAGTGCACTAAATATGTTTAGAATTAAACCTGAATTTTCATATAATACTACCAAGAATATTTTAATAATTAAAATATTTTTTTTATGAAATTTCTATTTAATGGAATAAAGAGTTGTCCAAAATTGTCGATTACTTAACATTGTTTTATAATCATATAAAAAATATACAATCTAGTTAATTCTAAAGTATTAATTCAATCATTTTTTTTATTTTATTGTTGTCAACAAGATAAATCTTTTTTTTTTGCTAATTAATATAAATATAAACTGACCTTTTCAATAAACATGATAAAAAATTTTGTGAAAAATTTTCCTTATTTACTCAATTTTAATAAAATAACCTAGCTTAATTAAAACCAAAATTTATTTAAATTAATTGAGATATAAAGTTAAAAGAGTAAATCCATTGATTACATTATTAATAAATTGTATTTAATTTTATTATGTTTTCTTTTCGTTCCTAATTTAGTTAATTTCATTAAAAATGATTTTTTTTTGCTTAAAAAATATGTTAATTAAAGAATTCGAAAAATTCAAAAGTAATCTGGCACATATTGTTAGTGAAACTGAGCCAGGTCATTATTGTTTTGGACAAACCGTCCACCATATACCGTCCGGGAGATGTGGTGTGCGGTCAGTGCATTATAGACTTGAGGACAGATGCACTTAAATCAAATTTTATTAAAATGCGAAAGGCTTTTGTTAAACTTAGAATTATTTGTGGTAATTAATGAAAAAAAATATTAATTGCATTCAATGAAAACATGATCAAGATGAAATTATTTTATATCAATTTTCAATGAATAATTAAATATAAAGAAAATGCTATATATTAATATAATTAAATTAAATAATTTTTATTAAAGAAAAAGTAATTATATTTAAAGCCGTAAATATGCAGTAAATTAGAGTTTAGTTTTACTCCAAATTTTTGAGAACTTAAAGACTGTAATAAGAAACTGAGATTTTGTTTAATAATACTTGTATTGATTTTAAAATTTTGCAAGACTATTTTTTCTAAACCGTTGTTTTAATTTTATATTTTTAATAATTTATTATATTTGAGTAAATTATTTAAAATAATTTTTTTGACAAACTTTTTAATTTTCAAATAAATCTTAAATAAAATTATTTTATTATTCAAATTGTATTCTAATTTCAAATATTAATTCAATAAAACTTCAATTGAAAAACACATTTAAACATAACTTTTTAATTAATTTAAATAAAATTATATTTTTAAAGTTAAAAGAAATAACTAAAAACAAAATTTGTTAAAATTTAGAATTTTTGTACTAATTATAATTGTCTTCTATTGTGTTATAAAGTCAGTAATAAAGTCTCGATTTAATCTCTGATAGCATTTCAGACGAATTGATTTAAAGTTTAAATTTTAAACAATAGTTGATTACATTAAATAAGTCAATAATTATTGCATTCCTTTCCCTTTATTTCTACTCAAATTATATTAAGTACTCCAAATATTTATTAAATTTAAAATAACAGAATTTAAACAAATTATGAAACAGTTTATGGGTCCATCTCTGGTCTATTCCTAGTTCATCTCACTATTTAATTGTTTATTTAAATCAATTGAAATAAAATCACATATTTGTTTAAAATGTTTAAAAGTTATTCAATTTTTAAAAAATTTAATAATTGAAATCAATTTTGAATATAATTTGAAATGTTTTTTGTATTAAAAAATTTATAAAATAGGAATTAATTAATAAAATTATTTTAATATTATATTTAGTTATAGACTGTAATCCTATAAATGTTGGTCAGTGAGGGATATATATGGAAATGAGTGGCAATACTGATAACTCTGTTACAGAAGAGCCGGCTGTGGAGTAGAATGGAGGCCCACCCAAAATGACAATCCCACTCATTGCCAAAACTCTATTCAGGCTTCGACACAGTGTTAGGCTTTTGGTGAGGCAATTGCTGAGCCAACCCATAGATCGGTCTGTTAAGTGCTGAAAGGAAACATTGCTCAGAGCAATGCTGTCCATCCCTTCAGTAACTGATAGCCTTTCGCTATGGCCAGGAATCAGCTTTTATTAATTTTTGCAAAAAGAGCTTATATTTAGTCCAACAGATGTCTCTCACAGTTCTGATAACGAATTAATTGATTTAATCTTTTATTTCTTTATTTTATGTTTTGTTTTGAAAACTTTTAAATGTCATTAAATGTCACTAATTGTAAACAAAAACATTTTTTTGTGTCAAAACCTTTTGTTTTATTTACATTAAATAACAATTACCAAGGTAACTTGTTTAATGATTAAATCTAATAAGTATTTGTTTTTTAAGATACAAAACAAATGAATTGACAACAAATCAACTAAAATCTGAGCACAAAATCATAATTTTTATCGATTTTTGATCAAAAATTCAATCGAGAGCTTAACAATAAGTTTGTGGACATCTATTTATTGTGGTTTACAATTGGAGGAATGGGAGGAAAGGTATTTCGAGAACTGATTATAACTTATATAAGTCATAAATAAAGTGTTGCCATAAATTTGATTTTAAATTGAATGTTTTTATTGATTATAGACTGGACTCAGAGTCGGCACAGACGTCAGAAATAATTTCGCCACAAATGAAAGCACTCGTATTTATAGCCTTCCATATATTGTATGCCTTCCTGAGGATCTGGTCGTCTTTAAAATGTCTAATATAAATGTTTTGTTAAAGAATTGATTAAAAAATACCCAAATTTTGTGAAAAGTGTGATAATTTATTCCATTCTTTTCATTTAATTATAATTTCAAAGTTTTCTTCAAATTTACATTCCGGGCAATTCTGAGCCGAGGAATAGACGGCTCCGACGGCCAGTATTCCAATGAAAGCCATGGCGTGAATATCAGAATTGTTTGAAGCGATGAAAACCACTTCTCCTTTACTTATGTTCACATCTTTTGACAAATAGTGGGCGAAGTTTAGACTCGAGTCCAACACTTCTTTTTTACTCCACTTTCGGTTTGACCCGCAATCGATCTATTATTTTGTCATTTTATTAGGAAATCCCATATTGATATTACCAAGGTAATTATAATAAGGAAAACAAACATTTCTAAACATTATTTCTTTTCTCAACCAAAATTGATATAACACTTACCAGACATGTCTTATCCGAATCAGAGCTAAGCCTTTCAACAATCATCAATGACATTATTGTGGTCATATTTAACATATACCATGGTTGATTTAAAAATCCATTGATATATTGATGTAAAAATATACTAACTCTGAGTAAATGACAAAATGTTCAACTGTTTATTTATACCGATTATTTATATAATTTAATTCCAAACAACTTTTCAAAAGGAATTTTTTAAAAAAAAACCTGAGCTTTGATCTTAATTTGGGATTAAATTATGAAATTAATTTCAAAAAAGTGGTTCCGAAACATTTACTCAAGTTTCAAATTTCAACAGATTTTTGTAATTAAAGAAAAATATTGAAACATTTAAAGTTTGCCAACTCGTTAATGACGAGTACCATGTTGAATTTATTTTAAACTCGAGTTTACATTTCAGAGACCACAAAAACTAAAGTTTCTTTTTGTTTACATGTATTTCAAACCTTTTTATTATTAATATTACAGTTTTTATAGTCATTTTAAATTTTATAATCTTGAAATTTAAATAAGCTTAACTAGCTTAAATAAATTTATATTTTTAATTTTAATCGAAATTTAAGTTGTCTTAAATGAGTTAATTTTAATATTATTATTATTTATGAGAAATAAATTCATTGAAAACAAAATTATTTGAAAATAATATAAACTGTAATGAAATCATAATCTTGAATATTATAATATGAAAGTAATAAATCATTATTTATTAAATATAAAAATTTATTGATTTTAAGCTTTTCATTGGAAAGGCTGTTGTGTTTAGTATTAACAAACGGTTCGTTACAAACCATAACACAAATGTAAATCAAATGAGGAAAAAACGATCGTTTTTTAGATTTAATTGTTTTTTAAAAATTTTAATAAAATCTATTTTAATTGAAATTAACATTTAGCAAGATCATTTACCAAATATTAATTTATGCTATTCAATTACAAATTCTAAAAATTCTTAAAAACTTACTAGATTATTTAAGTATAAAAAATGATTTATTTTATAACATTATATCATAAAAATCAATGAAAAGATTATATTTACTTTAAAAACTTGTTTTGAATCAATTTTTAAAATTGAAATAAATTATTTTAAAATCAGAGTTTAACCAAAATTAACTAATAATTAATAAAATGTACTAATAATTTGCATTTTAAACAATAATAAACACAAAATCAATGAATAAAATAAATATTTAATTATATAACATGAATATATTAATATATTTTTAAATTTAAATTTCCTTGATTATTTTTGTGATGATAATTTATTTTAAAATTAGGAAAAACAAACTTTTAATTTTTAACCTTGTTAATTTCTAAATTTACTCATATTTGAATATCTTATTAAAAACTGTAATATAAATAAAACTTAACAAATCAGAGGTAAATAAACTCAAATATATTTTTAACATTTGTGGTATCGGATGTCCACAACCATACACTCAGATATTTCTTAATATATAATATTTTTTTCCAAGGGCGAATTAGCTATTATCTATTCATGAATACTTTATGATTTAAAATCTGTTTAATATTATTATTATATAATTTTTAGTTTAATTCCATTTGTATAAATAAGTTTAAATAAATTGAAAATCAATGTTATGTTGTTTTCAATACAATGAGTAGTATTTCCATACATTCTTTGAGTATAATTCAATTAAATAATATGAAAAAGAATAAAGTGAAGCACAACTTAATTTAATCACAAACTGTGATATCAGACAATTTTAAACTATTTAAAACTGTGTAAAATTTAAAATATATTTGTTTTCGAGAACCAACTGTTCTCTTCTTCAGCACAAATGCCTTTAAAGGCATCAAATCTGATGCATACTTACGAGCGGACAGTGAGGCCAAAACAGATCAAATATCCAGCAATAAATTGGAGTTTAAATTAAAAGAATTCGTTTATTTATAAAACTTTCTTCAAATGACTTCCCGCCTTTAAAGCCATTTGTGCTGAAAAAGAGAACAGTTGGTTCTCGAAAACAAATATATTTGTTTCACAGTTTTAAATAGTCTAGAATTGTCTGATATCACAGTTTGTGATTAAATTAATTTGTGCTTCACTTAATTGTGATCTTAAATACAAGTTTTAATTATGACTTCGCAAAAAGAGTTATCCAGAAGTGAAGAAACAGTGTTTTCTAATCTTAAAATTATTGTTTAATAATTTCATGGATTAAATAACAATATATAAAAATAATTTCAAACCAAAGCCTAAAACCAGTTAATGTTAATCAGAACCACAGTTTATATAATTATTTTGATCTTATTTTGATATAAACAACGGTTTATATAGATTAAGAAAAATACTATTCGATAAAATTTTAATATAAACTCTTAAAAAATATTAAATTTAAACTTTAACAAATTTCTTAATAATCAAAAAAATAAAACCAAAGTTAAGAATAAGTTAATTATGAGATAATATAATATTGAGTTAATTTAAGAAAATAAAATTAAATTACTTTTAAAATAAATTGTTTTATTTATTTCCAATTTATCGTTTGTTTAGTTTATTAACTAAAATTGTAATCAAAGAATAATTGGAAATCAATTGTTTTTTACAAATCATATATTTTTCATTTATTTGATAAAATTGTAACTATTAAATTGTTTTTGAAAATATTAAATAAACTTTATTAAGTGAGGATATAAATTGTTTTTATAATGATAATTATACTTTATATTTATTAATTTTAAGTTTAATATTTTTATAAAATTTTATTTCATTTTTTTATATAAATTTATATTCAAAAAAGGTTTTGTAAATTTTAAACAAAATTTATAAACAAATCCAAATTCATCACTTATTTGCAGATTATTTATAAGTTTGTGTTAATTTGATAAAACTGTAACTTTTAAATATTGTGTGAAAATGTTGGTTATATTTCTTTAAAAAGAACTAAGTTTGGCGAACAGAAGGAATTTAAAATACTTTCAATTTAATTTTATTTTAAATAAACAATTTTGCATTATTTTATAAAAAATGTTATCACATACAGGGAAACCGCTTTTAATATTACATAGAACCGAAATGAATGTTACAAGTACCGCAATAAATGTTACACAAAATCGAAATCATTGTTACATTTTATATAAAGAGTTACACATTTGAGTCTGAATTGAATAAAATATTTATAATTACTTAAGAATAAGTTAATTATGAGATAATAAAGTCTGGACCCGATTTTAGTCAACCGTCATATAGTCAAACCTCGATTTTGGTCAATGGCTTTCAAAGCTCTTTCGAACCTTTTCTATGGAAGTCTTAATGTTATGTGGACTCGATTTAAGTCAAACTCACTTTTAGTCAATGATTTTCAGAGCCCCATCAGTTGACCAAATTCGGGTCCCAACTGTATAATATTGAATTAATTTAAATTAAATATAAATAAATTAATTTTAAAATAAATTGTTTATTTATTTCCAATTTATCGTTTATTTAGTTTATTAACTAAAATTATAATAAAAGTATAAATGAAAATCAAATGTTTTTCACAAATAATTTATTTTTCATTTATTTGATAAAATTGTAACTTTTAAATTGTACTTGAAAATATTAAATATATTTTATTAAGTGGAAATATAAATGGATATATGCTTATATGCTTATTATAATTTAAACTACATCATATTAAATAACTTATCACTTGAAGTTTAATAATTTTATAAAAAATTATAATAATTTTTATATTCAAAAAAAGTTTTGTAAATTTTAAACAAAATTATTAAACAAATCAAAAATTATCACTTATTTACAGATTATTTTAAAAAAGCATCTAAAAACACCTAATATGCGATTTTAAGTTCTTTTCAAAATACTTCACTCATAACCTCCCTGAACCGACACAAAAATAGCATAATCTGGCAACAACTGGGATTTATTTATTTTGCCATCTCTGATAAAAAGTAATTTCAATTTTTTTTCTTTTAAAATAAATTAGGTGGTTTAACTAGTTCATGTGTACAATCATTTAAGGAAATATACATAATATTTTTAAACATTATTCAAAAGTTACAATTTTATAAAATGAACAAAAATAATTATAAATAGGTTTAGTTTTGTATTTGCAGTTAAACCTTGCAGTTAAAATTTAATAAATATGCCAAATTATTAATAAAATAAATAACTCAATTAAGAGGACTTTTAATTATTTAATAGTTTTATATTAAAATTTGATACAATTTAAGATCGTTAGCGTCAACAACCACTACGGTTAACTAACCAATTTGATTAATTATTTGTGAATCCCCGAGCACAGATAACATTTATAGTATATAAATAATTACCGATAAGGTCAACAACCAATAGTGTTAACTAACCAATAAAGTCAAGAAATTTTTGATCGCAAACTGTAATATCAAATGTAAAAATTGATGAATATGTCAACAAATAATATCAAACATTGTTTACAAAAATGTTTTCAAAAGTGAGAAAAATTTTATATCAAGAAAAATATGAAATTATTAATAAAGTAAGAAAAATGTTAAAAAACCTAATTAGGATTTTATTTATATATGAATAACTCATAGAGAATCATAGAAAAATACTTAAGAAAAGGTACCATAACATCGGTTGCAAAAAAATTTGCCCAAGGTAGGATCCGAAGTCGAGTCGTCATAATTATATTTCTAAGTGGCTCATTGCAATGACACAGGGTACAATGATAACCGGGTTTGTATTAAAGTGTAACGTTTCAATAGTACAACTTTTATACGACCGAAGATCATATTATGATTTTATATATGAATAACTCATAGAGAATCATTGAAAAATATTCAATAAAAGGTACCATAACATCGGTTGAGTTAATACAAATGATTTTTCTATTGACTATCAAAATGAAATTCATAGAAAGTAGACTTTAAGATTGTTAGCGTCAACGAAAAATGTCTTCAAAAGCGAAGAACGAAAAATTTAAGATCAAGAAAAATATTAAATTAATAATAAAATAAAAAAAAGGTGTCAAAAGACAAGTGATTTAAGTGAGCACAATTTTAAATATTTTTCAAATATTACTCGATTTGTAATGCTGAAAATTTTTTTTAAAAATGTAACACAAATGAAAGCTTCGTATTTATTCCAATGTATGCCTTCCTGAGGATCAAATCGTCTGTAAAATGTTCAATAGAGAGCCAAATATGAAGCGAACAATTATACCATGATTAGATCCGGGCCACAACTGATAGTATTTATGGTCCGCTTTTAAATAATTTAAATACTGACAGACATTACTCCTATCTCTGTCTTCATTAGCGAACACTTTTTTTGCAAAGAAGAGTGTGGGACAGGTTTTATTTTTAAAAATTATTTCTATTATTAAATAATTAGTACTCTTTACTTATGTTCACATCTTTTGACAAATAGTGGGCGAAGTTTAAACTCGAGTTCAACACTCCTTTTTTACTCCTCTTTCGGTTTTAATATAATTTAAAATTAATTTTAATATAATTTAAAATTCAAAAAAGGTTTTGCAATTTTAATAGAAAATAATTAAACAAATCTTAAATTAAAATTTATTTACGATTAATGAATAATTTTGTGTTTATTTGATAAAACTGTAACTTTTAAATAATGTATGAAAATGTTAATTATATACCTTTAAGGAATAAATATTTCGGCGAAAATTGCCTTCAATTGTAATTTTCATTACATTTTATTTTCAAGAAATAATAACAATATTAATAGATCAATATTTAACAAACAGTAAGTGAAAATATCTAGATTATATAAGAAAATATTTATCATCACTTTAGTAGTACCTAATATTGTTATTCTACTAAATTTATATATATATATAATTGGTTTATATGCATGAAATAATACAATCATATAAAATGAATCATTTCCTTTATAATTAATTGTCATTACATATAGTTTGATATGTTTGGGATTTTTTCACTATATTTCCTGTAATATTTATAATTTCAAAATAATTTTTAATCATAAATATGGTCTTATCTAGATGTAACGTTCATAATAATTTATCTTATGATCTATTAATATCTTATGAGGTTTTCAAACCATAACATTAGCGTCTAAAGATAAGCATTAGAATTATCAAAGTTTATTGCTCGAGGATATTTTGTGAAATATCAAAATACAAGTATCGGTATCTTAAGAAATGCTGTAAATGAAAAATATTTTTTATTTCATTTTTTAACATAACTAATATGGATAAATCTTTTGTCAGGAAACTTACCAAATATGAAAATTCCTTATTAGAGATACATTTTTATGAAGATCATTCAATTTGTCGAAGAGTAGTAGGGTCCACTACTTACACGCACTTCACTTTAGGAACCGATACCAAACTCAAGACCCTAAAACTCTTTGAACATAGCGTTGGTGAGTATCGCCCAAAGGCGACACAAACCACACGCTCTAATCTCTACTCTTGTGGACAAACACTTACCCAAATTTACTAAAGAAGGGGTCCTTCCAACGGTTCCACAAGAGTCGACGGTAAGGTAGCGTACGACCAAAGCTGAGCCGAGCCAAACGATAACCAATTGACGATACGAAACAGAATACAATTTAATATAAAAAGAGTTTATTTAATAAATTTTAAGAAATATTATACAAAAGACATTTACAATATAACATCAATGACAACTGACAACTACTGGACTGGAAGTCATCTCCTTTTATAGTCAAGACTCCAGAACCAGTTTACAATACTGATTGCATAACTGTTG
>JAQIXI010001357.1:0-14168 GCA_034700165.1 Galumnidae sp. Gr-Ori-00277 | reverse complement strand
GAGAGAGAGAGAGAGAGAGAGAGAGAGAGAGAGAGAGAGAGAGAGAGAGACAAGGCTTTGAACTTTAAATAATTGACACTTATTTTCGGATTAATTTTCGGTATTTGTTGTTAAAGTACTCAAAAGCATTATTTCTAAAAAGATTTGAGTAAAACTTTATACAAATGTCTAACAAGAAATACTTCAAAAACAAATTATTTGAGTAAAGCATCATTTGGGTGACCAAGCTACTTTGCTCAAATGATTCATTAAAACTATTTATTACTTTTGGTTTTATTATGGATAAGAAATGATAATTATTTAAAATTTCAGATCTCTTTTAATCGATGGTTTGGTGTCTTCGGCCACAAATCCTTCGTTTTTATTTATAAAAAAACTAATTGAAGATAAGAAAGTTCATGGATCTAAAGCGAGGTCAATGTTGACACGATTATCTCTAAATATAAAAGAATCGTCAGAAGTGTTGTTCGAAGAATATTATGTAAGTCTGAGAAATAAATTCAATTGATTTGAAATAAAGCAAAACTTTGGACTAATATTGTATTGTTTTGTGCCGTTAATAATAGCAACTTTGTAAAAGTAGTGCAGTTCAACAATCTTTTGATCTGAAGAAGACTTGTTATTTGTCATTCAGTGCACTGGTAGGTAAAGAATGCGTTCAACGATATAAAGCAATTTCTCGACACAATGTCCACAACCAAAATAAAAAGTCAGAAAATACGAAACATATCTGCAATCCTGACGTCTCCGGCAAATACTTTAAGGTTATTTGGAATAGTCTTTGAATAATTCATTGAATAATAGAATAAATAGTGAATAAAGTATATAATAAAGTATATATTTCTGAATCGATGTTACAGTTACTGATAGCACACGAAAGTGGAGCACACATTTCAATAAGAGATTCCATATTATTGCTAAAAACCTCAGGAAATTTAAAAGCGAAAGAAGTGATCCCTTTCTTAAAGACGTATATAAAAAGTTCTCACCAACACTATATTAGAGCCATTGCTGTCTGGAATTTAGTTGGAATGGCCCGGATATACCCCGAAGAAATCCGGTCCAACAGTGTCCCTCTTTTCTATAACCAAACTGAAGAACAAGACATAAGAATCGCTGGACTATTGGCGTGGCTCTCCTCAGGGCCTTCTTTGGCACAATTGCATGTAATATGAAATAAGTGAAGAGTTTTAGTAATAATTATTTCGGTTCAGTTAATCGCAAAACAGTTATTGATTGAAAGCAATCGACAAATTGTAAACATAGCCTACACTACCTTCAAATGGTTGACTGAATCTGAACATCCCTGTCATAAGCCTTTGTGAGAATTCCTTTCACTTTTGATTGAATATTAAATTCTATTGATAATAGTTTGAAGGACTTACAGTCCGTTCTTTGGTTATATAAAATTGCTTTTGACAGACACGGAGGGAGAGTCAGAATTGGAGATTCCAGAACTTACATCCGATCGATATATGACGGCATGAAATCAATATATATTTTTTTTAATTTTCAATATTTCTTTTAAATAATATTTTTGTTTAATAGAACAGTTTGGGATCGGAGGGGTTCGCAAATTCACTCTCATTGCAAGCAATAGAAGTTATATTCCGAGTAGTATTTACTTCTCATTTAGTGATTTTAAGGCCCAAAACTCTTTTGATATTTTCGACATTTCCTTTCATTCTTATGGTTTGGAGAAAGTATTCAACCGATTATTTGGTAAAAAATCTATGACTCAAAATAAAAAAAGCATTTTCGATATCTTCAAAAAGCGATTAGCAAGGCAAATTCCTTCCATTGAACAGGAGATCAATTCTATTGAAAAGAAAGTATAAAAAGTATTTTATTGACAAAACCTTAATATTTTAATTTGTAGTTAACATTTGAAAAAAGAGAGTACGAACCAATCAGTGGTGATATCTCTTTATACAACCAGGGATATACTATTTCATACTTTGAATTCGACGATCAATTGTTCACATCTCTATTAAAAGAGGGTTCGTTTGATTTTTTTTAACGTCAAAAAGAGTTCAAATTAATTCAATTTATTTGAAAATCTTTAGTTTTCTTGAAATAATTGTAAGACTTCTATATTTTAGACTCAATAAATGTTCCGGACTTTCAAAAAATTCTTGAAATGAGTTTTGGGAATAAAAAGCAAAGACTTTTCACTCAGTCTAACAACAGAATTGCAATTATAAGATCTGAAATAGGAATTCCCTACTTTTTTGAATATAGAACACTGAGTCAGTCAACTTTCATTTACAACAAACTTAAGCTCAATATAGAGCCGTCTCTTTTCAGTGAAGATCGTAATAACGAACCGCCGACTGAACTAAGACTTAGTACTGATATTAAATATATATCGAATTCACATATATTTTCATTGGCGGGTATTCTATTGCCAACCGTTACAAACAAAGGTATTTCCATTTTATTAAAGTATTCCCTCTAATTGTCTTTTGTTTTTAGTTGGGGTCGGAATCAGTCGTAAAACTATTTATTCGATTCCAATAAACTTTGATATGAGTTATGACTTAAGAAATAATAAAATAGAAATAAATAAAACTCCAATAATTGAGGACATATTCTACGACAAATTAACGCCTTTCACTTACTTAGACTCTTACTCAAACAAAATTCCTTTGATAAATGAACCCGGATTCAAAGCCATCTATACTGAGAACCAAATGAGAAAAGTATGTTCTGTCAAAACAAGTCTTAAAAATTAAAAATAATTTATTTTCAATCGAATGACAGTTTGACAAAAGTTATCTCAAAGACTATTTGGGATTCGGTTTACGAATTGAAGGAAATATACGAAAAGGAGACAAAAACCAATGGTTTAAATTCTTTTCAGAAAAGTCTCTCCCAGAAAAGTTAGCCTTTTTTAGAGTCCAACCGATGGCTAATCCCTATGAAATTCGTGTGAGAACTACAACACCAGTAGATAAACCTTCGATGTTATTGTCTTTAAGTATATTCAAAGACAATAATACCGATGAAGTGATTAAAGTCAATGATTTTAGTTATAACGAAGACTTACATTTCAAAGATTATACTTCACGTAAGGATAGAAGAGCTGAAACTAATTCACTTAACGTCAAATTTGTTGGAAAAGGTGTTATTGAGAGACAGATAAATACAAAAATTGTTTACTCGTACTCAAGAGATAGACTCTTGCATAAATTGAAGATTAATTATGATAGAAGTCCTCTCAATGATAACGGATTCAAAGTGTGTGCCATAAATACTTTTAAATTCCCTGAATATGATTTAAAAAAGTTCGTCAAATTAGAAACTCTTGATATGAATCATTCGGCGAATATGACTACAAGAATAGCTTTCGGTCAGAATTGCATGGATGAGTCACAAATTACTCTCAGCGCACATATGTCTCAAACTGAAGAACAAAAACTATTTGAAAGAACCAGAGATAATGTAACCGAAGAGAAAACCAATCCTTACGCCAATAATTATAACTATTGTCTGAATTCTTTTAAATTTAAATTCGATTCCTTTCCGTTTTGTCTAAAATATTTGTATCCGATTTCGCAAATGAGAGAACTCGAGACACAAATAACTTATAATAATATTTCTGAACGAATGACTAATTATATCCAAAAGATGGTCCGATTCATAAACAGAAAACACAATCAGTTATCAGATATAAGTCTAAGGTATGAGTCTCCCACTCCGGGACAAATTACATTCAAAAGTAATACATCAATCATTTCACAAAAAGTCGATTATGTTTTATATGCGCCGTATTATACACAAGTGTTTAAAGACGTTTCTCTCTCACAAAATATTGTTCCCGTCTTTACCTTTCCGTTACACGATTTGCAATACTTTCGTGTTTTGCGTAAAGTCATGAAAAGACGTAAGAATTACAAAACTTTTGATAATAAACTAATATTTTATTGAATTGTAGCGCATTGTATCGTTCAGACAAATATTGTGCAGACATTCAATAACGTGACCTATAGTTTACCGATTATCGACTCTAAATGTTTTACTGTCGTCGCAAAGGACTGTTCAGAAGAAGAAAACTTTTTAATTTTAGCCAAAATGGAGGCACAAAAGTATATTATAAGAGTTTATTTGGATAATAAGCATAAGATTGACTTAATTGGAAGGGATGACACCCTCACAGTTAATGTCAACGACAAACCGGTGCCCATCACTCAAATAGAGCCCTACGAACACAAAAACACGAATAATAAGGAACTCTTTTCGATAACATTCAACGGTTTGTACTATAAATTGGAAGCAAACGATTTGGGGATAAGTATTAGTACGGATGGCATTGGATTCAGTGTTGGTGTTGACCACTATTACTCTGGAAAAGTGTGCGGAATCTGTGGAGACAATAACGGAGACTCTACTCATGAGTTTAGAGCTGCGAATGGAATAGTTTTTAAAAATTCAGACCCTTTTGTTGAAAGTTATGTCATTAAAGATGAAGAATGTATGGCAACAAATGGGGGAAATACTCAAACCAATTAACTTCTTCTTCAATACTTAATGTGATATTAATTATTATTATTAACTATTAATTTAAATAAAATGACTTTAATATCAAATTAAAAAATTAAGTTTTGATAAATTTATAAAATTCATGTAAATGTTTGTAACCAAATTGTCCACATTTAGCTCCGGCCACTTTACATCCCAATACAATCGCATCTTTCAGATCATAATCAAGAATCCAAAGCGCGAAGAGAGTGGCCGCCAAAAATGTATCGCCCGCTCCCAAAGTATCGACCACTCCATCAATGGGTAGAAAAGCAGGAGAAGAGTAGACGACACTATTATTTATAGCTTTTGCTCCGGTTTCTCCCCAGGGACAAACTACCATAGCCTTGGAATGAACCAACTTTGAGATGCCTTCAATTGTTTGTTGACTGTTCTCAAAGCCATAAAGTTGTGCGAACCCGCTTTCAATGAAAAATATATCGATGTCTTCGTTCAACAAAACTTTCAATTCATTCACTTCTTTCTCTAATTCCAGACTTATTTTGATTTCACGATTCATATCTTTTTCTCGGATAAATCGAATCATTTTTATGATATCCAATGGATTTCTTAAGCCTTCGAAGTGAATGATTTTGTATTTTTCTAAAGAGATTTTTGAAAACGACTCAAGAGTTAAATATTTTAAATCCCTTTGAATTGAAATATAGTTTAGTTATTATTATATTTAAAACTAAAATATGATTACTTATTGAAATGAAGAATAGTTCGCGACCCGTTCTCAGCATTTATTATAACAGAAGAAGTGGGACATCGACTGTCCTTTTGTTTGACAATATTTTCTATTATAATTCCATTTTCAGTCATATCATTGATTAGAAATCTGTTCATAAAATTTGATATCAATTTTATAATAAATATTACAAATTAATGTATACTTAAATAATATTTTAAAATTTTTTATTTTTTTTATTTATTATTAATAAAATCTGTATTTTATTAAAACATTTTGAAAAATACTTCAGAAAAATAAAAAACTTAACTAAAAAAGAATTTTTGTTTTAAAAATCAAGTTTTTGAGGTCATAATGTTTTATCTTAAAGTTCAAGACTTAAAGTTTATGGTTATTAAGCGTTAAATGCATTAAATTTCATGTCTTTAAACATAAAAATTTCACTGATTTTTGTGTCGTTCGGGGAATAATTCTCAACAGAATTTAGAGTATTTCGACGCTAAGAAACATAAAAATAATAAAAGTTTTATCCCTTTCTCTTCTTAGAAGTATCACTAAATTGAGCGAAGGTTTATTTCGATACAACAAATATTATTTAATTTAAGTCCTGATTGAAATCCTTATCGATTGAACTGCATTTGAGTATTAAACCCAAATACTGAGTTCTACAGAATATTCTGTGCCATAACTTTATGTAAACAAGAAATAAGAAAAAAGTTCAATCGATCAGAATTATGTCAATCAAAGAGTAAATATTGTGCCAAATATTCATATTATTTTCGATCAATTTATCAAATAATGTGTGACCTTAACGTCAAACATTTTATTAGTTCTCAAGTGAGCAATGAAGTCAATATTGAGTCGATGCTCAAGGTCACTTGAAAAATATAAACAATTTTCTTCTTATTATTGTTATGCAATTTAATATTATAACTATTTTAATATATAATTATAAATAAAAATACAAACTTCGAGGGAAAGTCATCGGCAACTGTTCCCAAAAATTCAATTTCGATGTCATTTATAGACTTCCATTTAGAGAGTTGTTTGAAAACTGTTCCATTGTTTGAGGCATTACCTCCTCTTCGCCATTCATTGTATGCCACTCTATATAAAATTAAGTGAAATTAATTACAAACCAATGAATTATAACCTCTGATCAGAATCTTCGAGAGGAAAGTGATTACAAACGAAGACTAAATCGAGACAATTATAGCCCACAAAAAGTATTCGTTTGCGTTCACTCATAATAACTGAATGTACAGAAAGGAACTCAATTTCGTAATTACCAGACACTGGAGTCGACTGGAGTTGATTAGAGTTGACTACAAGTCATTTCAAAATTTAAATCAAATAGAGTTAAATAATTTTTTTACTTATTATTCAACGCAAGACTTCTTTCGTGAAATTAATAAATGATTACATTTAAATAATTTTTAAAAATCCTTTTACAAAAAAAAAATTAAAGACATAAATGATACTAGCTTAATTTAGAGTTAATCCTTACAACATTTTTTCTAACTTTTAATTATTGTTATCTTAGTTAGTGATCCTTGCTAATAAAATTGTGAATTAATTGTTAATAAATTTTGAAAATAATTTTAATATAAAATAATTAATTTATATAATTCACAATATTGTAGAGTCGGGCCATTAATTAAATGCATTACTTTTAATAAAAGTCTTTTATATTTCTTTTCTCATATTTCGATTAATGAGAGATAATATATTTATGAAAAATTTAAATAATTTATGTAATTTATTCTCAATTTTAAAATTGCTATGAATTCGATGTAAAAAATTAAATACAATTTGAGATCTTTTAAATCAATTTTATTAAATCATAAATTTTTAATAATTATATAAATTAATTAGAATTTCTTCAAATATTTTAATTAATAATTTAAGTAAAATTTTAAATAATAGTTCATATGTTTTATTAATCAAATGGTAATTATTTTGGAATTAAAACTAATAGATATCGAATGTATTCCTAAACAATGAGACAATTCAACCATAAAAATGACTTTTTGTATAATTATTAGTTTTTCTCAATTTGTTTGCAAAAATAGTTTTGACTGAATTTATTTTATTAATTATTTGATTTTGATATTTGAGAGCAATACTATCTTTTATCCAATATTTCATAAAATTGTTGTCACACTCTATAGACATAGTTTTGGGACATTTTTCTCTGTAATGATTTAATTGAGCCACAGATTTACTGATTAATGAATATCGACTAATATTGGAATAAAGCGGAATAAGACAGTAATGATTGAAAACTGAGAGACAATTGTCAGTAGAAATAAAACTTTTGACCGCAAAACCGGGTCCACTGAAATTAGCGGATCTAAAGATGTTATCTATAAAAACTAAATCTTTTCTTATTTGGTAATCACTTGCTTTGTATCTCAACTTTTTGTTAAGAGTACCGAAAAAGTAAACATTTTGTGCGGCCAATGATGTGTACAGACGTAAGGCGTTTGGTTTTGAGCTTATTATGTAATCAATCATTTGATTCCAATGGAGATGAAGTCGAGGCACAATTGCTTCGTCCAAATCCAATAATACAACAAATCTATGGGAATATAAGTGTTGGTAAAGACAGTCATTATATGGAATCAATTCTAGTCTTCTTTTTTGCCAAATATTGTCCGCTAAATATTGTGACCGATTTTGAGGACTATTTGGTTGTTGGCCCGGAAGTGACAAAAACTTTGTGTTAATTTTACCCAAACTTTTATAATAATTCAAAACATTTTGTGTTTCGCTATCAATAGAATAGATATAAAGTGATATTTTGTTGGCACCCAATAGTAGTTGTAATTCAATCCATTCAATTAAATGCTTTGAAATGTCTTTTTTAAAATCCATTCCTTTGACACAAACAACAAAATTTTGTTTTTCTTTAAATTCAGTCAAAAGATTTTCTGAACAATTCATGTAATTAATTGGTTGAACACATTCGCGGTCTGTTATTGAAACACCAATTATTTGATTCTGATATTTGTGAGGCACAGGACAAGAGAGTAGATATGTTTTGTAAAGATTCTCTGACGAGTCTTTAGGCCAGAAGTTATTCCATAATTCTTGAGTGACAACAGAAACAATTAAAGGATTCTTCGAATAATTGGACCATAAATTGCAATAAAGAATTTGAGCGAAGAATTGATTTTTAATGGTTGCGATCACTCGAATGAAATGATATGAAATATTTCTCGAAACAAATCTATTGTCGTAATGAGAAGAATAAATGTATATATTTTTATCGATAACTGTTTGCCAGTATTTGTTGTTTTTCACAATATTTTCCGGTTTTATAACATTATTACAAAATTTAATTTTCGGATTCAGTTCTTCAGAGAAAGCAATAACTGTTTTTAATGTATTTTTCACTTTTTTTACATTTTCTCTCGAATTCCTATTTTCTATTATTTTTGTCGAGAGTTTAACTAAAATAATAGTAAATGTGGTCAATACAAGTGTAAAAACAACTTTCTTTAATTTCATAGTTCATTATTTTCAACAAAAATGTTTTGAGAAACGCTTTAAGAGAGTTCTCTTAAAGATTTCTATAAAAGGAATTACACCCAAACAGTGCTTAACACAAATCCATAATTTTAACGATCACTCGATTTCTCTTTAAGGAAAAGCAGTTAAACCTCTATTAGAATAAATCAAATAAAACAAAACTAAAAATTACAGTTCAGTCGACAAACAAATTATTACAATTAATACAATTTTATTTATTCGTTTAAATTTAGTTCGTTATAAACATATTTCATATTAAGTGCTAAATTGGTTGAACACAATTCTTAACAGTTATACCATCAGAACATTTAACTGTTTAATACTGATTAAAGTATTACAACAGAGTTTTGGCGATATTATTATTAATAATAATTAGAAATAATTTATTATTGCATTAATGAGATACAGTCCGTTCAAATTGCTTAAAGGCACCATGTCTTACCTTGCTAATATTTAAAATATTTAATTTAGCAAGATAATTTCTAAATAGAATGATTATTAATTTAATTTGCCTTTAAGCAATCTGAACGGACTGTAGTAGTGATCAAAATAAGTTTTACTTCGAATATAGAATTTAGAATTTACACTCTTTTATGAATTTTAATTATCACAATTACCAAGCTAAATTTACATTAGTAATCAACATATAAAAGATTGAATTATTCAGTCTTTAGATTAACTTTAATAAATATCAACTCTTTTTTATTTTGTCTTTGAATTTATTGAACCCAAATCCTGAAAAACCATTAATTTTTGAAAATTAAAAAAAAATTTAAATTAATATAATTAATTGACTTTTATTTAAAACTAAAATAAATTTACAAAAAAAACAAGAATTTCTTCTAAATTCACGACAAATAAATTTAATCCTTAAAAATAATATAATTAATTTAATTAATAGTAATTCTTATATTTTATATGTTTTCAATAATCTATGGATTTAATAATTTTATATTTTTTAAGTAACTCTCATTCAAATTCAAAAAATATTAGTAATGAAAAGTTACCAAGCTGAAAAATAACAGCAAAATGTGAAAAGTCTGAAAATTTTGAAATTAGTTAAAAATCACGGAAATATTGTGAAAGATTGGGTGGATCTCCAAAATAATTAATGTCTGAAATACAACTGTTGTCTGAGAGGTCGACAGATAATAGAGTTCTGTGGAGTGCGTCCAAGCAATCAGAATATATCCTTTTCGTTGAATACAATTTGAATACAAAATAAAATCAGTTCTACACTTGAGATATGAGACGATTAACAATTCATTCCTTAACTTTGAGTTTTGAGAAGAAATATTTGAATATTTTGTTGACTCTGAACTTCAATTATTAAAACTGTATTTCAAACTTAAATAACGTGAGTATCGATTATTTACTCAAAAATAGTGTTTAATTAAATTATATTTAAATTTATTTTCGTTTTTTATTCTATTCTTATTTATTAAGAGTTGTTTAACTTTTAAAGTATATTAGATTTTATTTGAAAATGACCTAGAATAGTAATTTCTAGAATTTCAGTAAAGTTAAATTTTACAATTTTATAGTTTTGTAAAGTTATTTAAGAATATTTGATCTTGCAATTGTTAGTTTTAAAATAAAAGGTTTAATGAATATAATTTAAAATTTTAATTAATTCTATTATTTAAATTCTATTTATTACTCGAACCAATTCTAACAAATCTTTTCAATCGAGGATTTATTGCGAATGAGTTTATGAATATATAATTATTTGGAAATGAAAAACAAAAGCATTTTTTATTATTTGTCAAAAAATTTTAACTAATGTTGGGTTCATTGAACCTAATTTTTCATTTGTTGGCCGAACCCTCTCTCGAATGCAAATCATTTGTTTTTTGAATAATTTTTGGCAAAACATTACTTCAATTATAAGAGAAATCATTTTTTGTTTACCAGAAGTGAAAAATGAAATTAAGGCTCTCGCGATGGGTTCTGTTGGTCGGCACCACTGCTATATTGTCGGGCATTAGCAGCGCCCAGGTCATATCTTTCGGAATGCGAAAGTTGGCCGCTTCTACCAATCAGTTTGGACTCGACTTAATGAGAGCTATGGATAAATCAGATGCAACGATGGCTTTCTGTCCCTTTTGTATTGGCTCGTCATTAGCTATGCTTTTGATGGGATCTCAGGGACCGATGGAGTCCTCACTTCGACACGCATTGTATTTGTGGGGAATGCAGCCTCAAGAAATTAACTTGGCATTTTATGATATGATGAATCATTTGGGAGTCAACCTTCCATACGGTGCGAGACATCGGAAGACGGGTTTAATGTCATCTAATAATTATATGTTGAATGAAACGAATGACAACGAAATTATATTTTTAAATAACATATACTGTCAGCGAGACTTTGGTATTAACTATCACTACCACATTCTTCTCCAGAGGTTCTACAATACAGCGGTTCATCCCTTAGACTTTGTTCATAACGGAGAAGAGACGCGACAACACATCAATGCTATCGTAGAGATGCAAACCGGAAATAAAGTGAAAGATATACTACCGGAGCGACAGTCAGCTGCCACTCAATTATTGCTTTTGAGCGCTCTTTACTTCGAAGGAACGCTCGATATAAGTATGACTGCAATCAAAAGAACTCATAATTACATTCATAACAATAATAACCCAAAAGTCAATAATAATGTATTAAATCAAATGCAAGGATTCGATGCTTTCGGTGAAGAGTCCACTATCTTAGAGTCGCGTCGATCCAGAATTAGATACGGAATCAATCATTACCTCAACTGTACTGCAGTTGAAATGCCATTTAAAGGAGGAATTGTTTCATTAGTGGTAATTATGCCGCACGACTCCAACGGATTGGATTTGATGTTAACCCGAATGAGTGCTCAAATGCTTAGCGATGTTATCAGTAATTTGGAGGTTAAAAGAGTTTCTTTAAAAGTAAGTTTTATATCAATTCTATTCTTTTCTTTAAATTATTTCAATAATTTTTTGGAAACGAAATTCAAAAGTCTTTCAAAAGTTTGTTTCTCTCAATTAAATCAAAAATCATTATTAACTTAAGATTATGTTTTCTGATATAATCTGTCTCTAAGTCTGATTGAGTCGTATTTCTTATTACTTCAGACAAAAACTAAGAACCAGAAACTGTTGATCAATGATTATAAGAGGATTGTCTGCAAAAATTATTGATTGAATCACAAAATATAAGCGACACTTCTCTCAGATTAGAGAACTTTCGAGTCATTATTTTTTGAATTTCGTTGAATTTTTGTCAGATTTTATATATTTAGAGCTAATAATCATTATTTGGTTGTTTTGTCCAAAAGATGCCTAAATTGAGTTTCGAGAAAAGTAATCGCAATTTATCGCAAGCCTTCGTTAATATGGGTCTCTCGGATCTGTTCAAACCGGGTTACGCCAATCTCTACAGAATAAGTGACTACAAATGGCTTCACGTCTCTGACATTATTCATAAGACATATATCGATATCAATGAAGTGATGACTCCAAACAACTTTAACCAAATTATTACAAAAACCAATCAAAATAAGAATAACGAGAAACAGAATCCAGAGATAACTTACGTTGAGTTCAACAAACCTTTTGTTTATTTTATTTTAGATAATATCAGTGGACTTATAATAGTGATGGGCAAAGTTGGACGTGAACCTGCAAACTATAGACTACCCGTTTAACAGTAATCTCATAATTAATGCATAATTAAAATCGATTTTTCTGTTAAAATCCTCTGAGAAATCATTTAAATACAATGTATTAGCACTTCGTGTATGGACTCGACATTAAATTATTATTTAAAGCACTTTTTCTAATCTAAACATTATTTGTAACAAAAATTTTAATACATTTTGTTTTGTTTCGGAGAGAATTTGAAAAATCACTTGAATTTTAATCTCAAGTTTTAAACTCTCAAACATTAATAAAGTATTTTATTCAAAGTTTTTTAATATCTATTAGTAGTAATAACTTATTATTTTGAAGCACTCATTCAAAACTTCAGATTAACTTTAAGACGATTTTGTGTTTTTCATTCAACAATAAAAACTTAAAGAATTGTAATAAAGGAAGGAATGAATAACCTTAAGAAAAGCCAAAACTACTCCACTCTGAAAGAACCCATTTTTCAAATATCAAAATAAGTGATGGATCGGCGCTAAAAATTTAATCAAGGAATGCATTTCTTGTATATATTTCTTGTATATGAGTCGCATATATTTAATTGATTTGTTTTTTAAAAATTATTGATAAAAATATTATTTTTGAATCAAAAGTTTTGATTCAATACTATAGTAGTGTTAATACAAATCAGTTTCAGTCATCAATTAATTTAATTTTATTAAACCTAAGCTCTGAATATAAGTAATTTTTTTAATTAATTAAAAGTTTGGAAAATACATTCAATTTATATGAAATCAAAAATATTTGTCTCAAAAAATTGTATCCCTTTTGTCCCCCATTTGTCCCCCTTTTGCGAATCATTTATCATTCATTTCATATAAATTAAAAGTCAGTCAAACATTAAAGCACTCGACTATAGCTCTGAATCAAAAGCAATAAATTTTCAAATTATTAATTTACTAATACTTTACTCATTAAATACTAATTAATAATTGAATTTGTTTTTATAACAGATTTTTTTTCGGTTAAATAGAGTTAATCTCTAAATACAGTATTACAATACAGTAAAATCTCCTGTAAATGAGCAAATGCACAGAAAACCTTATACAACTCAGAACATTTACAACAGAGAACTTAAACCCCTAACATTAGGGGGTATAGGGGATCTGGCAAAATATCATTGAGTTTGCACACCAAGGGAATATTCACAGTACGGGGATTCACAACTGGGAAATTCTACTGTATTCACAAGAATGGAAATCAGAATTTATAAATAGTTGCGATTGAATGCCATCTGTTGTTAATAATCGACAAATAATTTAAAGTGAAAAATGTCTGCGAAAACTCAGGTAACAAATTCTTCGGTTTTCAATTTGAAGACAATTTAACTAAACATCACTTAACTAAACATTAGGTCGTCATCAGTTCTGATCTCAACGGAGAGCTAAACAGTGTCTGTGTTTGGGATTTAGTGACCGCCAATACTCTCATTACATATAAGACAACGGGTGTCGTCCAAAGACATTGTCTGGACCTCATTAAAGATCAGATGATAATAAGTTCAGTCAAAGAGTCGCCGATAATAAATGTTTGGTCTTTTGAACGTAAGAATCAATTGCATCAGAAGATGATTTGTCCCAATAAAGTGACAGCTCTTAAGATGACAAACGACGGCAAGTTTTGTTTGGTTGCCATCAATACTAGTCTTTACATATGGCAGGTATTGTCTTCTATTGTCTTCTATTCGTTTTAATTCTTTGAAGTAAACTCTTCTTAAATCCTAAGACATCGACCGGCG
>JAQIXI010001356.1:0-14173 GCA_034700165.1 Galumnidae sp. Gr-Ori-00277 | reverse complement strand
ATTGATAGTTTCGAAAAGTTTTGTAACAAGTAATTAACATAATGTTAAGACCGGTCGAGAGTTGGGTTGCACTTCGATGAGTATAAAAGAGCAACACAACTCGATGCTGGTCGGAATCAGTCGATTGTTTTGTAAAGTGAAATTCTTTTCGATTGTTAATAAAGTTTTATTTTATTTAATTTAAACCTTTGTCTTTGTTATTCTTCGTTGTTCTTCGCGTTTGGTGATCACTCGTTGGTTTACCCCGACTTTAGGACGACTCTCCGCAGGACCACTCTAACGAGTGAGTAAACCGCTACAACCGAGTCAAAGGTTTGTGAGTCCTTTGATCGGGAATAGTCGGCGTTAGAGGTTAGCCTCGCCGCAAGGCAAAGGCTGACCACCTTATGTAAGGAGTTATGGCTTTGAAGCCCAGACTATTCTCTCTTAGACTGTAAGTAATAAATCGGTCTTGTTTTCAGAGTAGGGCAACCTCTCTCTGACAATACCTTGACTGATATTGCAAGGCTTTAAAATCATTTCATTCCTTAGACTTTTGTAAGTTATAAATATAATGCATTCCTCTATATAAATCACATCAGATGCAGACGTCACTGAAGACGGTTCTCTATTTTAGCGCTCAAAATAAGGCCATATCCCTGACTGCTAATGTCTATTGTTTAAAGAGTATTTCAATGTAAGAGTGGCTTCAGTTAGAGTCTAACTCTAGTCTTAGAACTTTTTGGATTGTTCTTCTAAATAAAAAGTTAACTTTATCCTATTGGTATTCTATTCTAAACCTTCGTAGCTTCGGAAAGCTTACATAGGCGGCCGATTCACTGAAGGACCGCTGACAACTCCTCTTTGCTTACAGTTAGGGCGGGAGTGAGACGGCAGTGGTATGGAAACCCTTCATTTTGGTGTCAGAAAAGTGGAATGATTTGAAGATTCACCCAGGATATCAACTGCTGCTTTCATCAGGAATTCACCAAATTTGAACACCCGACTAGGCCATATTATCAAGTTTCGGAACTCCTCTACGAGTGAACAGATTAACGCTTTTGGACGTTACTGTTACACAATTACAGCTGTCTAACTATATACGCTTCGATCAACTGAATCTGGAAAAATCATCTTTTAAAGCAAAGAAGTATCAGATAAGTAAATGAAATTCTTTTGCAAGCGTTTAGTCAAAATGTAAGTATGTCGAACATTATCATGAAATCAGAAAGTAATTCTTTATATAATTTAACAAAATAATCTTGGAAAATAAATTTGTTTATTTAGTAATTTTTCAAATCTACCTTTATGAATAAAATCGTGAAAATATTTAAAGTAAATATTCAGATGTTTATGGTTCAATTTTATTTAATGCTATACCACTAAAGTAATTAAAAATGAGTAAAATTTTAAATAAAACTATTTGACATAATTTTAACAGTAATTTAAAGCATCAATAGATCAAATAGAGTTGCTCAAAAAAAATTTGAAAAAATCAACAAATATCTTTAATAAAAGACCTAAAATATATTTAAATTATATTCTTTTTAAATAAAAGAATCAGCTCTAATAGGACAGAAAAAATTTTTTTGTCAACAAATTAACTTCCATATCTTATAAGGATTAACAAACAATTATTAATAAATAATTTATATTAAACAAAATAAATCACGCTATTTAACGCGATAACTTTTCAAATCATTATTATCCAGAATTAATGACATTTTATTTGTTTAAATAGATTAATAACATTAATTCTTTTTTTACAAAACTTTCCAAAAAGATAATACAACTAAATATTTCTCATATTTTAAGTTTTCTTTAAAAATTAATAAATAAAAACGGTACAGAGCATTCATCCTTTTAAAAATTTATAATAAATTTGTCAATCATTATTAGCATAATAAATAAACAATTAAATCTCAATTTCCATTAAATTAAACATACGATTTAATCAAAATATAATAGTTTTAATCTGTGAATAATATTTGTCTTTTATATAAAATTTATTTAAAATATTTTACATTTTGAGTACTAAATGACTTTTTGTCATTTTTAAAATAGAATTTTAAAATTAAGCAGAAAATAAAGAAAATTGACTTTAACTCAAATTTTTGAGTAAACATATTTTTCAAAAATATCTTTGGGTTTACATTGAGTGGTTTCAAATGTAAATAGAAGACAGTAAAAGATAAAGGGTTAAAGATAAAATTCTGACAAAAATTTATCAAATTATATTTATAAATATTCTGTTCATATATATTCTAAATTACAAATGAATTCAACTATAAAAGTTAACAAACTTATTTTTTCTAATAGTTTTGGTTTAAATTAATTTCCTGATTACTATGAAAAATATTTTGTTTTTGGTAATTTTATGAAAAAATAATTATTAGAATAAAATAAAAGTCAATTCTGTCTTTAATTTTTAAACTAAAAACTTTTACAAAATTAAAATCCTGGCCTTATTTAAAGCTTCAATAATAAAAGAAGTAAATGCAAACAAACAAACAATCGCGAGTCGGCCGCTCTGTTGAATCCGTTTATAGATCAAGAAAATATGAACCTATACTGTGATAATATTTAGTAGATGTAAAATTAGAGCTCAAAGCCTATGCGTTCTTTTCAGGTTTCAATATTAATTTTTTCAATGTAAATATGAGGAGCTAAGTATATCTTAGAATGAAGAATGTTAACAAATCTTAAGTTACATACATATAGGTCCAACACTATTGGGAATTATTTTTATTTAAAATATTTTTAATTTATTAGGAAGTGAAAAAATAAAATAAAAATGCATGAATAGATAATTTTATTTAAAAATTATATTTAAAAATAATAAATTTTGTAAGTAGAAAACCCGTCTCTACTCTCCGCCTAAACCTATGAATTTAAATGCACTTATAATTAAATAATGTTTTGTAAAAAATCTAATTTTTAAATTTTAAATCAAATTGATTAGTTCGATTTTATAAAATTTAATACTAATTTAAATTTAAATTAAAAAGTTTAATCATTTTAGAATATTTTAGAATATAAACTCAAAATATAACCAATTTAAATAAAAATAATATGAGTATATTTTAAAAAATAAGAATTAAAAAGAAAACCCTTAAATAATTCATATTAGCTAGAATATCTAATAAAATGAGAATGGTTTTTGCTCATAAAATAATGTTGAATTTGTGTTTGAAAATAGTCCCACAAAAATATTTGAAAATAATTTCAAAAACGAATTTTTTTATTCAAATGGAAAAGCATGTTATAATTTTTTTTTACTCCTAATTAATATTCTGAATAATAAAATTAGATCAAATTTGGCTTTATTTCAAATACATTGAGTCAGCCCTATATACTGACTTTCAACTAATTCCTAGTTATGGCTCACATATCACTCAGTAGTGAAACATTTCACTACTGAGCCATAAACCACTTATATTGACCTTAACATTGAGACTGACCCAAGTCTACAACCAATGCTTTTAGCAATCATTTGCTTCACTTCTAATTAGACACTCGTTGTGAACACATCACAAGTGAGACTTCAGTCCTCTCCTCTATAATAGTATAAATTAAGACAGAAAGTGTGTTTTGCATTTAACTCTATTTTGTGCTTCAAATTTGTATTAAATGTTTTTAGTTTTTAATAAGTTTTGAAATAAAAATATTCTTTTAATAAATTTGTTGTGACTCATGATGTGCTGACCCAAAGACACGTCACATTTGGCGAAGTCGGTTCCTTATCCACTCGACACACGTTTAACACTCGACTCAACAGAAGTCAAGCCTTAATTTACATACATTTGGTACGACTGTGGCCTCTAATTTGGTTCACATTTAACCCGTTTTCAATCACAACTGTGGTCTCGCATTCGGTTCATATACCGCTCGTATTCGGTCTCAACTGTGGCCAAAACTACTTCACTCGACTCAACAATAATTTGTTTCACAATTTCTGTTGAAATTGTGAAATATTTCACAAATCCTGGTCTTACCCTCGATTTTGTGAAATATTTCTTTTTCTGTCCTTTTCTTCGTAGTCATATCGTTTCGACACTAATTCGTAAAAATTTTACAAATTGAGACAACTCTTCATTTGTCTCAACAAATCGAGTCAATTCTTCCCAACAACTCCTAAAGTCAATCAAATAGTATTAACGTTCGGAACCACCGATTAGAAGTCAATAGACCAGACACTGGAAGAACTACCGTAGTTTTTCTTACAACAATTCAAAGGTTTTCGATTTCGAGACGCACTTCTTGGCTACCATTTAGACAAACTCTTTGAAGAGCCGATCGATTATCAACAGTATATTCAAGTAATAACCAAAGTCTATTTATATCTGTTATTATATTTAACTAGGTATTTTTAGGTCTCAGTTGATGCCAAAATTGGACGAAGTCCTTTTTTCCAAAGAAGAAGAGAAATAACTCGTATAATACCTTCAGTTGACAGCGGAATGGGGGTTTCCATTGAATGGAACAGAGATTTTGGCGTTAGCCGGAGATTTGATTCGCAAAACATATCTTGCCCGGTTAGATTCCGGACGGTCTTGGCTGACTCAATTTCTTAACCGTCATGACCAGCAGTTGTCGTGGAGATGTGGGAATATTGACCAGTCTAGGACCCAAATCACGAGAGATATTTTGGACAGATTTTATGATCTCTTAGATGGACTATTTCAGGTTTGTCTTCATTTATTATCCACTTTCTTAACTATGTTCGTATTCTGCATAGCGAGACAATATTACCGCTTTTCGCCTTCATCATTTATTGTGGAATGCTGACGAGTTTGGGCTCACTTTAGAACGCGCCCCCCATTTGGTTATTGCCCGAAGAGGTTCACGCAACTTTCACCTCACTGTTGGCTCGAATAGCAAACGCTATACAACAGTTTTGGATATGTTTTCATGTTATTTTAGGATATTGAATATTTTTTAGCTTGTGCGAACGCTGCTGGCCGATATATTCGCCCATTTGTTCTCTACCTAGGCAAAAAAACTCCTGCCTCTGCCATCACCACGTGGGATGGGGCCCACTATTCATCCAAACTGCGCGGCTGGATGACTTCAGACACCTTTTTGGAGTAGCTGCGCAATGTTTTCATTCCGGACTCTTCAACTGATTTGAGAGATAACGAATACCGTTATTTGATATTCGACTGATACACATCTCATTGCAGTGTTGATGCCGTTTGAAATCGAGTCAGGTTTGATTTCTTTTGATGAAATCCAAACTATTGTTGATTCTGTCGTTGAATCTGCTCCCACCACTTTTTGTCGTTCTTTCGTTGATTTGATTCATGAACGAATCAAGACTTTCCGGACTTCGCGTCGGCCTTCTCATAGGCGCAACCTATTTGGTGACGAGTTGACTAAAATAGAGTCAGCTGGTAGAGTCAGGTTTGTTATTTATTTAGAGTTTGTCCTATACATTTTTCTTTAGTTCCAACTTTTGTGCTTTCTGTAAGAGAGATTACTCTCCGGCGAATTTAGAGAAAGAAGAAGAACTTTGCGTTTATTGTGACCACCCAGACTGCAAATCCACTAAGGTCTGGTACCACTCTTGCTGCGTTTTTGCGTTTGGTCACAAAAGCGAGGAAAAAATTAAGGCTTTTGACCATTTGCTTTGTCGAAAAGTATTTATTAATTGTATTAATTTTTGTCTGAATTCTTCCTTTCATTATCACTAGATTTCTTCTTTTGTATTCTCTCAAAAGGCTCTTTTCAGAGCCACCACTTACTGTGAAAAGGCTGTCTTATCTGCACATTTAATTCTGTCTTTCCTGCACATCTATTGCTTGTATTTACGGTAGTTATGGTATTTACGGTAGTTATGGTAGTTAAGGTAGTTATGGTAGTTACGGTAGTTATGGTAGTTACGGTTATTATTGTATTAATTTTTTCATTAATTTTCAGAAAAAGAAAGTAAGTTTAGCTCAGGAATGGGCTATCCCCCACCTTTATTTCCTCCCAATTACTTGTTAGAACTTTTAATTGCTTATTAAAAATGAGAAGTAACCTGTACAAGGGGGTATCATAATTGATTGCTAAGCTTGTGATGCCTCTTTTATGCCCCTCTTGAGGAGTGCCGATGTTTAGATTGTTGGGGTTTATTCCCTCACTCTCCTATGTAAACTTCTTTACTATTTAGTTATATAATTTCCGGTTTAGCCGGGAAATATTGTGCCCAACCCCTGGTCCTGTTTTTCAATGTTATCAACTTTTATTAATATTTTTCTCTTTACATATATTTTAAAATTAATTAAATTTAATTCCAATTTAAATCTTAATGAGAAGAAAGCGATTCCAGTCTTTAAGGATAAGTTTCATGAAAGCATCAAATGGTTAGACATTGATCTCAGCGATGGTATGACTTAATAATTAATAATAGTTTATTAATTTGTTACTTATTTGTCATTTAACTGAAAGATTGGATGCAATCACTTTGATTAAGAACTGAGTGAACGAAATCATGATTTGGTCTGTTGTTCAATCGTAAAAAGTTAATAAATAGTAATATTTATTATTGATTTGACGCAAGGAATCCATTAAAAAAGTTGTCCGAAAGTCAATCAGTTATCGGTTCCCAAACGATTGTCAACGGAAATGTCGACAACAATATTATGGTGTCGAGGAATGGGATTCAGAGTTCTTTGCGCTTAAATTCAATGGTTTTTATATACTTTTTATTTGAGATTTTATTGAATACCATTTTTTCCTCCAAATTAGGAATCATTTACTTATTCCGTAACGAATCGCTTCAACTCCAGAAAGAAGTGGAGGAAGAGGTCACTCTTCATGGTTATTCTATGACTCGCTTTTGGTATTTCATTACCGATAGAAATGAGTCGGATATAAATAACTTAGAGGAATGTCTTCGAGTAAATCGAATTGATTTGAAGGGAAATAAACTTATTGTTTGCAATACAATCACTGCTAACGACATAAACTTTTATTTAATATAATTAATTTATTTTTATTTATTTAAAAATTTTAGTGCTTTCAAAGACACCACAAATGAGACTCAGGAAAGTCCACAAAAGAAACCGAAACGTCAGAAGAAATATTTTATTGAAGTCTTTGTTTAAATTTTGGTTTCAAATTTTAAAAATTGTTTTTATTTTTATTAAAAAAAATTGTGATTCAATGGTCTGTCTCTGAATTATGGTTAGAATTTCAATTGATTAAATTGTTTGTGGATTTCATCAAATCTTTGGTTGTATTTAATCTTCAGTTCACTCTTGAGTTCAGATTTTTGAATGTCATAAAATAACCTTGCTCATTTGAAGTATCAAATTCTGGTTCTTCGATCACTTTTTGTTGTAATTTAATGATTGAATTATTCAATAGATTGATGTCATCTTTTTGTGAATCAATTAGTTTTGTTTGTTCTTCACTTTTAGTCTTAAGACAATCCAATTGTTGTTTCTGTGATTTAATGATTAGTCGTTGAGTTTCTGTTAAAACTATTCAATTGATTCAATTATTTGTCGATTTCGTCAAATCTTTAGTTGTATTTAGTCTTTAGTTCATTCTTGAGTTCAATCTTTAGTTTATTCATTAAATGTATATTCGCTAACATTTTCTGTATTTTATTTTCAGTATTTAAATGAAATTCAATAAAATAATTCATTTTTATAGCAATTAATGAATGCCTCAGTTTTTTATTTCTTTCTCCCTCTCCCTCTCTATATTTCGGACGTTATTTATCATAAAACCCATAGAGTATCGGTTTGTTTACGGTCCTTGAATCCAATCATCCCAATTCTCTTGATAAAGCCGTAAATGTAGTGACTATAGGCTTTGCCCTCAAACCTTGTTTTCTATTAGTTTTACTTTAATTTTATTTACAACACTTCTAGTTTTGGCAACAAAAACCTTTAAATTTTGCTCAACTGAGTGTTGGATAACTTGATGATAAACAAAGGGTTGTATCAGAGTGAAGAGCGGAAACGGGAGTCTGGTTGGACTTGTCTTCATCAGATGATCTTGGTATAAAAAAAGGTCATCAACTTCAGACCAAAAAATTTCTTTCAATTTTACTTTTAAACTAGATTATATTTTTGTTTTGACTTTTAAGTTAACGATGGATGAAAAATTATTTTAACAACTGTAATAAAAACTATTGCTATACTAATTACAGAATTAATTTTCGAATTCTTTTAACTTCATCAATAATAAATACACATCTTCCTCAATTTAGAATTTAAAACCTCATTTGCATTTTTGTTTTTCAGGAAATTCTTGAAATTCAATATCTGTACAAATTTCCTCATTTTCATCTTTTCATGTATTAATGATATCTGTTTGAAAAACATCTGTTGAAGAATATCCAAATTTCATTCTAAACCTTAACTCTTAAATTTGCCTTTTTCAATTTGAATCACACATTTTACCTTTAATTTTGATATGGGAATAGACATATACTTGATCAAATTCAGCCCTCCCTGTAGGGCTGTACTCATGACTGCGAGGGAACTACAAATTATTTTGAATATCAAAACAATTGATTTGAGTGAAGGGCAAAACTTAAACCACCAATATTTAAAAGTAAGAATATATTGTATTTAGTAATGATCTTGGTATTTTAATAAGCAATATTTTTATTTTTAGATTAATCCGGCTCATACTGTGCCTACAATAGTGGATAATGGATATGTTTTATGGGAGAGCAGAGCCATAATGCAATACTTTTGCAACAAATACGCTCCGGATAGTACTCTCTATCCAAGAGATGCCAAACAACGAGCACTGGTCGATCGATGGCTTAATTTTGATCTGTCTCTTTTCAATATCATAAGAGAGGCTTTGGTATTTGATTGGCCATGTTCATTTTTGGGTAAATTATTTATCTGTTTGTTTAGGTAAAACCACTTTTCGGACTGACGGCAACAGAAGAGGCAATGAAGGCATTCAATGATAACTTTGAACTTTTGGATAAATTAATTGGTCACAATAAGTATTTAGTGTCCAATCAATTGACTATCGCTGATTTGTCGGTATTGGCCACCACTTCTATTGCGGCCAAAGATTTAGAGTTATTCCCCAACTTTAAGAGATGGGCGTTAGAACTAAAAGCGACTCTCAATTATTACGATGAGATAAACACATTTGACCAAGATGAATTCATTGCTTTTGTCAACAAAATGAAACAATTTGTAGCTAGCACAAATTAGTGGTCAACTCTAGCATGGTAGCGTGATACCATTCTTATTTTTTTAAAAAAATTTCAATAAATATATCAACACTGCATTCATTAGATTAAATTTATAAATATTAATATCTAAAAATATATTACAGTAGACAACCGTTAATTTGAACAAGTTTAAATTTGGCCGTTTAGCCATCGATTGAGTACTAACTTCGAAATTTATTTTAGATGAATTATTTTAATTTTTGTGAAAAATATTAAGCATGGTTCTTTAACTAAATAAAGTCTGTTCAAAGAACTTTTGAAGGATGTTTCAAACTTTTTATTTCTTTGGTATAATTTAATTGTCGTAAAAAGTATTTAGGTTTGATATCTATTTTCAAATATTTTTGCCATATTGTAAAAATTATCTCTATGACTAATATTTTGTTTTTGACATACATGAAGTTGCCCGCCCGGCACAGTTCAGTTTTAATCACCGGGCCGAAGGTTCACCACTTTCTATCAATAAGACTTTGTTAGGTGTGGATAGGCAAATTTATTATGTTTAGATATGGTTAAACAGGTAGAGAAAATTTGAGTTCTTTATTTTTTAAAATATTAATATTTTTCCTATTAAAACCCTCTATAAATTATATACTAGTCGTAACCCGTAAATTTAGTGCCCTTTGAGTTTGGACGCAAACCTTGTTTCCTTAAGACATCAATCATTGTAATAAAATAGTAATTGTAATAAAACAAGATTTGCGTCCAAGCTCAAAAGGCACTACATTTACGGGTTAAAACTAGTATATATTTCATTGAGTGTATTAAAAGGAAAAATATTAATATTTAAAAAAATTAAGAATTCAAATAAAGGCTCAAACTGGGTAACATAGGGATGGAAAAATATACATGTATTTGAAAACAAGTTTGTATTTTTCAATATTTTTCATTGTATTTTTCGTATTTATCCTGTTTTTTTCCTGAAGAGAGCTAGGGCATGTAAATATTATTGAATTTTTTATTGGCTTTGTAAGAAAAATAGTTAAATGTTATTTTAACGCCAATATTAATTAAATTTACGTCTAATTAGTTAAAAGAAGAAAATTTTGGGGACTTTTTATTAAAATTATAAAAAATATGCGAACAAAACCATTGATGGGCAGCTATTCATGTCATCGTTACGTGTTATAAAAAATGCCAAAACCATGCTTTAAAAATAAGTTTTATTTGAAATAATAAACTTTATTAAGTCTTGAATTTGAATAAAATATGTCTGGGGGTCTAACTCGGAAAATACGAAAACATCCATGGAACAAAACGGTATCAAAAATTTTGGATGAAAAAATATATGTTTTTTGAAAAGTGGTTTGAATTTTCCATAGAAAAATACAGTATAATACACCAGGTATTTAACATACTATATAATGCCTGCCATCTTTATGGTAACATGACTAAATATAATAAATTTGCCCCAACACAAAACACAATGTATTATGGACATAAGTGGCGGTTCTTCGGCTAATAACACTTAAAAATCTTTTAGATAAGTGGTGGTTCTTTGGTCCACCATAACTAACAATATGGTCAGGAAGTGTTGGTATAATATACTTCGGCTTAACCACACATAAAAAATCTTATGGATGGTCCTTCGGCCCACCATACTTAAAAATTTTTTATAGATTTGAAGTGGTGGGTCTTCGGCCCACGACACCTTGCAATAAAATATAAAGCTTAATAATATAAGACCTTTAATATTCAAAAGAATATTGTCCTGTTACTAGCAAAAGGCTTACCTATCCCCTCCATTACTAATAAAGAGAATGGTCTCTAAAGAGACACAAACCTCTTTGTTCCTTCATTACTACCATAAAGGTTATATGTTACCGGTTAATATTCAAAGAATTATATTCCCGTTACTCGCAAAGGGTGGGGAAAGACTATTCTATATACTACCTTTACACTATAAATTTAGTAAAAAACAATACAAATTTTCTTATACAAAATTTTGCTAACAAAAATTGCTATAGAAATACATGCCATTATACGTGACATATATTTTTGGAGTATGATAAAGCTACGATAGTTATCCCTTTCATATTGTGCTGTTCATATCGCATGATCCAAGGAAAATGCCAGGTCTTGCATAAAAGAAAGAAGATAATCAGGATCCTCATTTCTTTTGATAACATTATTGTCCGGTTTCGCCACAGAAAGATGTTTCACTGGCGAAGGCACGCAAGGTAAGAATTACAAGGCCGGTTACCTAGAACCCGCATCCAAGCAACAAAATTAATGGACTTTCCAATGTTCCTGCCAACAGGCTTTAGAACATTAATAGGTATCTTCACAACAGTGCATTTGAGCCATCTTCTTCTTACAATTGGTACAACACTTCTCCACTCGCTCATCATTACTTATTTCGATAGAGGCTGAGAGTGAGGCTTACTCTGGTTTCCCAGGGCATCAAACCTCGCGGCAATTTCTTTGACAGGTGCTCTGCGAAAATATCGAGCCATAGCTCGATATAGTACCAGTTTGTTTACGTGGTGGAGATTGCGGCGACGATTGATCGTTTTCTAACAATTCAAGCCTAACGTCAATGCTTGACCCTTCTGTTTAAGGATCAATAGGGGTTTTTGGTTTGGGTTTTCTCTTTGGCATTATAAACAGTTGCTATTGCGAAAATTGCCGTGGCACTTATAGTAAAATATAAACAAATAAAATTAACACAATTAATGAAGCGATTAACACAAATTTAACCAAATTAAACAAAATTAATTAAATTTAACCAAAAATAACTTCGCAGATGATAATTACACCGCTTAAACCATTAAAAATAAATAAATCAAATCATTAATTTAAATTTAAAACAATTAAATTAACAAAAAATTTGAGAGAAAATTTGAAGGGACCGATCACTTCAACGATCGCAACGCCCCCTCATCCCGCAGTACAGTAGTTTAAGAGCCATTCACTCCTGGTAAAACTAAAATAGTTACTTTTCATATGAATTTTGCTGACCGATTGTATGACATCTACACTTCTGTCTGCTAAGAAGAAGAGATGGTTTGTAGACGCTGGAGTAGTTGGTAAAGACAGCTATAACTTCAAAGACTTGTCAAAAATAAGGCCCCGACTGCTCACACACTGAAAATTAATTGTGGTCTCTTCAGACTTAAACTTATAGAAGAAACCATTGAATTGCCTCAAACACCAATTATAGAGACCACTGAAGCTGAAGAAAATAATAAGATTAATAATATCAGTTATAATGAATATGTAGAAAAGATTTGGAAAAAATTAAATTCTGAGCCTCAAACAGTTCATAGAAGGTTAAATGAAAATGAGAGGCAAAAGCCTAAAAATGATCTATATTTTGACCAAAAAAAGTTGACCTAATTTTAAAATAATTTTGACGTCACCACTGACTTATCACTCAAAGACAAATAGATAATTTATAACCCATTAAAACGTTACAGAGATTTTATTGCGATCAATAATAGCGAACCAATAGGTTGTCATATCTTTTGGGCTTCAATCAAAGGAGAATTGGTCGTCCAATTCATATTCAGTTTACCGTTTATCGTGACCTAAGAATGTTTTACACAACTCAATTGTTAATTTATAATAACTAATTACATAATGAACTTACCTGGAACAATTGAATGTGACTGCACTAGACTTAAACTTTAATCATATTTGATAAACTTTGATAAGCAATATGGCGACCCAAAAGTTAAATATATTGCGCGCCAATCAGAAGCCTTAGTTTGGGTTCTGAAACTATGCGCAACACTTGCAAATGATAAAATTTTTCATACGTCTACTAAACAATAACAGTGAGAGTGCGCTTTAACTCAGCGTCAACTTTAATCACATTTTAAAATTTTATTTAATTTTAATTGTTTTTAAACGGTTTTAAATTATGGCTAGACGCAAATTCCCATACTATTTGAACTCGAGTAACGATAAATTCACCGTGGAATAAACGGCCACGAAAAAGAAAACCGTTTTAACTCATCTGATACATAAGTAGAAGTTGTTGAAGAGAGTCAATCAAATACCGTCGGAAAATCAACAAAACGTTGACGAAGTCGTAAGTTTCGTAATTATTTTTTTGTCTCAGAACAGCAAAAAGAACTGCCACAGTTTCAAGCGGTCTTACAATTGCTCAAAAAGTGCGGACCTGAGGACTTTTTCGCTTACGAAACGTTTTGCAATTTTAATAATATTCACAACGAATAACAAACCAAAGGTCTGCCATCAAACACTTCAATCGACACCAATTTAATGGAACTCTCACCACAATATGAGAAAATTGGTGATCAACTGAAAACAAATGACAAATATGGCAATATTTTTGACTGTCGTTCACAAAGAGGAGATGTTAATTTTAGAAATCATCACTACCTTAAAGCCTATATCCGACTTTTTAACATTGACCCGAACACCCGTTTCAAGGTGCTAATCATAAAATTTGTCTGCAAAATAGACAATTGCTGTTCGAACGATACCAATTAGAAGTTTGAATCCTATTTTAATTATTTCCGACTCAACCTAAACAAACGAAAATTTTCTCACTCTAATATCAGAAACCGAGTCAGCTGTACGCTCTGCAGACTGCCGGCTATTATGGACGCGAAACGTTGTTTTCCTGAAAAATACACTTATCATTCGGCCATTCATGACTCGCTTTGGATTCAAATCTTCAAGATCTGTTCCCAATGCCTCTTAACAGTTGAAGCAATGACCTGCCAAATTGAACGCTACTTTTGTGTCCATGAGTTGAAAATTAAATAACAAGAGTTCCTTACCAACGACAATTTAAGTTTTTTGAGTTGGTAATTAGGTTATTGTCTCTGTAAAGGCTATTATTTTGATGAAAAAAGAAGAAACTCAAACCACTGTCCCAAGAGAACAGAAAACAAGGTTTGAGGGCAAAGCTGTAATCACTACATTTATGATAATTTTCAATAAAATTCTCAGATGGTTTTAAAATATTCTAAATTTATTTGTCAAATTGTGAGTGGATAAATAATTGGTTTTATTGATATA
>JAQIXI010001355.1:0-14177 GCA_034700165.1 Galumnidae sp. Gr-Ori-00277 | reverse complement strand
GATATGGTCTGAGACATAGCCATTGTTCCAAACAAATTACATTAAATTATTCTACTTTTCATAGTAAAAACAACAAGATAACTTTTATTTAAACCACAGAATAGTCATATGGGAGTAATTTTTTAGTATTAATCTAATTGAAAAAACATATTATATTTACAATTAATTAATTTTTTTTGAATTATAATTTAGATTCACTTTTTAATGAAAATCGTTTTCCATTTAAATACGGATTGAGTTCTAATAAAATTGGATTTCGTTATATAAATAATGGATTTGGTTTACATTCGTTTACAAATCCTATGCGACCTCATTATGGATATAAAAGTCGGTCCAGAGGACGACCCGTACGTCAACAGAACACAGGAATAGTTCTTCACAGACATCACTATCAGAATGTTTTGCAGAAGAATTCATTAAAACATAATTTTCTTTACACTAATTCTTATAATTCAGAAAATGTTAATAAAAATTCATTTTTCAAAACGTGTCGAATATTTTAAATAAATTTTTAATTTAATTAAATGACTGAATATTTTATTTATTTTCTATTAATCGACAAAACTTTAAACTAAAACATATTTAAGATTCAAATCTAAGATTTAATAAATCGTTCGGAAAAACATTTGTTGATAACATCTCTTGAGTCCACTTATGGATGGAAAGGTCCGAACTGTAGGGCATCTCTGGGAGGCTTAACCTTGTCGTGATAATTGGATAAAGTCCTCTCTCCTCTCATCAATTGTTTCATTCTTTGTTTTGTCATTTCGTTAACTCTTTGATACTTTTCAATGAAATACAAATAAGTGATTAATAATTAGAAATAATAAAAGAGATTCAATTGAATACTTCAATATAAGAGTAAAGACATTCCATGTAGTCATTGAGGAATGCTTTGCATACTCTTCGGCCTCTTTTGGCGCCGTAGGCCTCCAAACACTCGACGGCATTCATTTGAAATTCAGCGCACCGGGGCTTTGCGTTACCCGTTTGACACTGAGCCGAATGAGTTGATCCAAGCATTTCCGTTAAGTTGGTTCTGAAAATACCCTCAGGAAAGCCATGCATAGGCCTCATAGCCGGGTCCTGTTCGCGTCCCATTGGGTTACCATCGTATGTGGTAGCCGGTGGGGGTGTAATTGGATTACCATCGTACATCTTCAACACTTAATTCAGTTTTAAACGAAACTAAAAATACAGTCAATTATTGTTTACGTATTTTAGAGTCAAACGTCTCAACAGATGTCGACTCTCTATAAATATTGTATTCATAAAAAGAGCCAAATTTAAAGTCATTTAAATTTTAAAAATAGTTATCGAAACGTATTCAAAGAGAATTTTAATCACTTAAATCACATAAACACTAATGAATTTTTAACTCATGAGTCAAATGAGTAGAGTTTTTGTTATTCAGACAAACCTATATTATATAAGTTTTATTTTTAACTTACTCATTCAATAGATTATCTTACTAATTTTACTCATTGTTAAAGGTTTACTATAATTCATTGATGTTTTATTCACAAATACTTTGTATACAATCAATCTTTAAGACCCGATATTTAGGTGAAGGAGTGGCTCATTTGCACAATTTTTTTCACGTATTTAAGTTCTATTGACCAAGATGAAGACTTTCTTATTTTTAAATATCAGAGAACCTTATTTATCGATTTCCCATTAAGAATATATTAAAAATGAACTTTTATTAATCCATTTAACCAAAACAATAACTTTTTTTCAATTATTTCGTTTTGAGTGTTAGTTCTTTTAGTCTTTTAACCAAATATAAACATATGAACTTATGTACATGTACATCTATGCATATTTATATATTTCAGGATTAAATCTTCAGAATAACCCGATTCTAACCACAAGTTTGATATTTGATTGAAAGTTTAAATAACTTCTGGTATTGTATAACATTTAAACTCAATTATATTATCTTTTAGTAACTTTCGATTAATTTTAATTATTTAAACTTTTATCTAATCGTAAACTGATTTCTCTGTTGTTGACATCAAACACCAAATATCATTCATTAGAGAAACTCATTGAAAACAATGTGTCGTTTATTTCAATATTTCAAAGTTTGGAATTTTTTTTATATTTTTTTGGTTTAAAATAAAATACTATTTAAATTAATTGTATTTAATTTCATCGGTTATATTAAATTTGGTTAAATTGTGGATTCACATTACGAGTACCATCAAAAAAGATGGGGCTTAAATTGTACTTGCTTATATCGAGTTTCTGGTTAAATAAAAATTTGATAAATTGAATACAGACTGTATTATAGAATGAAAAATATTAACTCATTTAAAATATAGAAATTTAATTCAATTTAAATAAATTTATTATAATTTATATATTTTTTAGTTTTAGTTTTATAAGAAATTGTGTTAAATTATTTTTTAAGAACTGATCATGGTGAAATTTGAATTAACAATAACATGTTTTAAATTCATTTCTATTAATTAATTCAATTTTTTTAGTGAAAAAATAGAAAGAAAGTAAAATCAGTGATTAAAAGAGAGGACATTTATTTTTAAAAAAAATTAAAGTGAATTTTTAATTCATGAAAACTTTCGTTTTATTATAATAATAATCAGTTTATATCGACTGAAAAATGAAAGGTTTAAAACGTATAATTGTAAACAAATAACACATTTATTATATAATTATTGTGAAGTCATTTGAAATAAATTCTTATTAACCATAAATGGATTTGACTTTATTTCAAAGCAAATAAATTGAGGCCAAACTCTAACTCAAACTTATTTCAGAACTACTTTTAAAACTCTTAAACAAAAAGTTCGAGGAATTAATTTCACACTTTTTTCTATCGCCTATTGCTTGGAATCTAAGCAATAATTGTTAATCTAAGTCAGGAAGGAGCAAGGTATTTTTTTACTAATATAATATGAAACAAAAATATGTAAATTTATTTGACCTAAACTTATATAAATTAACCCAAAAAATAATTCCTTAAAATATGGAAAAAGTAGTTTATTAGTCATATTTTGTTCATTATTTTTAAGATGATTTCAGATAATGAGTGGAGAAAATTGAAAAATTGTTTTATCTTTTCTTAATATCGGAAAGTTTTCTGATATTTCAAATGAGATAATTATTTAAATCAATTCTTTGTTTAGATATAGAATAGCGAACCTAAAGATTGAATATTGAGTGAAAGGGACTCATTTGACTCATCCTCAAGGATTCGAAGCACACGAATTAATTAAAATTATTGAACTTGACTTACCTAGTATATTATGTACTTTCACTTTAAGCCAAACAACCCTTTGTTATGTCGTGAATACTAAATGGCTTTTGCACCTGTCGTTTGTACTCTTTCTGACGTTTGGGTCAATTCTTTGTGGTCTCTTTGCTTAGCACTGATCTCATTGATTGATAATTAACTTTCATTCAATTAACAAATCAATTCTTATTCCATAAAAATTTGATTTTTAAAAAATTTGGTCTAAAACTATACCAAATCATTAATAATACTTTTCCTTTATATAAAAATAAAATTATCTTTGCTAATAATTATCAAGATTAATTTGATAATTTGATTAATATCTTTATGTTATATAAAGTAATTATTATTTTTAGATAATGAGTTGTCAGACATCAGACATATATTTTGATAATAAATAATAAAGTATTTTGTTATTGAAAATAATGTGAAAATAAAAATCAAAATAATTGCAATATTTTTGTGATTAAAGTTTTCATAAAATTTATTTTAAAATCTGATAATTATTTGTATAAGAATTATGTAATCGTTTATGACTTTCTCAGAGCTATTTATGACTGAATAACTTTTGATAATAAAATTTTCAGTAATATTAATGAGTCCGGACTCCGGACGAACAACTACTCAACCAAACCATTAGATTATATTTGTCTCTCTATTGTTATATTGTTTTTTGCATATTTGGAGGACAAAAATTTATTTGTTTTTCGTTTTAACAATTGATTGTCAAAAGTGGTATTTATCCGATACCTCTCCCTTTCCTTTTAAATAAACTTTTAATGATTACGACTAGTATTTTATTAAAAAAATGTCATTTTTTATCGTTTAAATCAAATATAATTAAATGTAGAATTAGTTAATAAAAAAAAGTTTTAATTAAATAATAGAAAAAAACCTAACCTTTTGTTTAACGTTTAAACAAAATGTCTTTAATATCGATATTATTATAAGAATCTCAACCTTAACCTCATTTATGTTATTAGTTCTACAATTGATTAGTATTTTTGTCCAAAATTCTGGTCTGAAGTCTTCTTTTTCTGAAATTTATTCCTTGAATTTCACTTTAGACTTGAGTTTTTGAAGCCAGGGAAATTTCGTGTCTTTCGGGATGGAATGCCTTCTACTCAAAATACTTTTGCCTTTCTTCAATTTTCCAAAGTTCTTGGTATCTTTAAGTTCTTCGACCTGATCCAATTCTTCGTCGTTATGAGGTCTATGGCTGCTATAATTTGAATATCTCGAAGAATATTCGCGTGACTTCGATGGGGTTAAGTCTGAAGCAGAAGATTTAGGAAGTTTTTTGCCATATTTTTTGGAACTGGTGGTACTGCCCGTTCTGGAACTTGGTCTTAAAATACCAGAGAGTCTATCAGGTTCGTCTTCAGCTCGTTTGTTGTGGTGACTGACAGCTGGTATATACATAACTATCGGTTCCCTGTCGTGAATATAATTTCGTTTATGTCTGTTAAGAGTATCGCTCTCTGAACTCGAATTAAGAGAATTTCCCGCAGAGTTTAAGTGACTGTGACTTAAGTAACGAATAGGAGTGGAGTGACCCACAGGACTCACTCGACCCTCTCTTATTGCAGACATTCGATTTAATGAAGAGGGTCTTTTCTCCTGACGATTCCGGTAAGCATTGGCTAAACCTCCTCTGGTCTCATCTCTTCGCGACAATTCAGTCAAATCTGCAGTACTTTTATGAAGTCTTGGATTTGTTTTATCCTTAAGTTTAGAATTCGAAAGATTTTCAGATTTTTGTTGTTTTTCTTTGAGGTGTCTTCGATCTAAAGTGTAGGCCTGACGGGGAGGGGGTGTGAAGTCTATCGGCTTTGGATTCTTATTCTTATCAAAACGTGAAAGAGTCGAATAAGAGGTTTCACTGCCTGAGGGATAGATTATTACATTTGAAGCCAATTCTCGTCTGTAGTCGTCGTCGGGTTTACTATTGTTTTCATTAGTAATTCTTCTTTGATTATTCGGTAAAGTATTGACAAAAGAAATATCTTTTCGTTTTCTTTCGATTTCTTTGAAGTGAGGCTTTGGTTCGAGGAATTCATCAAAACTTCTGTTGGGATGATAGGGCTCGAAGTCATCACTCGAAGCATTGGATATAGAAATAGTTTCTTCCAATACTTCCTGCTTTACTTCCTTTCGGGTCTGACCTCTCTTTAAACTATTGTTCCATAGGCTGTGCTCACGATTGGGCTCTTCTTCGTAACGGTTAAGAGAACGAGATCTCAATTTAGGGGAAGAATTCGGTAATTTTACTTTTGGACCGTCGACTCCAGTATTGAATGTAAAACCGATTCCTTTGGTTTTGTTTTTAAGCGTACGATTAGTGCTATACTCAGAACCCGAATATTTTGAGTAATGGCTGAGTCCAGAGGGAGATCTCCTTTCGTTTAGTGGTGTTCTGTAGATAACTGTCGGATAGGTTTCACTTAAATCGCTGTATTTATCACTTCTGTCGTCTCTAAACGTTTTTTTCTTTGTTTTGTCGACTTTGCTATAAATGGCTTCACTCTGAGGAATGTCTTCATTCCAGACCTCATGCTTTGAAATTGGAGTTCCTTTTAATTTCTCGCTCTTCAGATGCGGGACATCACTATAAGCGGTGACGAACCCATCGTTCGACGATTTAATTACTCGAACGTAACTGTCATTACTTTCAGTGGAAGTGTTCAGATGTCGGCTCGACTTTTTCCGATTACATTGAATGCCGACATCTCTTACGGTAGGAATATATGAATACGAATCACAAGTTTGTAATTCATTGAATCTTTTGGGTTCTCCTCTCTCCAAAAATATTTTATCCAAATCTTCTGCGGAAACCATCTTTTGGTCATCAGTTGCTGGAAGTGCTCTATGGCTTCTGTAGAGGGATCTGAAGCCATCACTTCTGTCACTTTTATCGCTTCTGTAATCAATTGGTTCTAAATGATGATCACGTCTTTGTTTGTCTTGTTTAGGAACGGGCTCATGGTACTTTCGAACTGTTTTGTTCCGCCAAACTTTGGTTCCCTCTTCTTTAGAAGAATAGGTACGACCCTCTCCTGGCATTTCACTGACCGATTTCTCAAATTCAGTCCTATCGGCCATAAGCCGCGGACCAGAACTTATGGTCAACATTTGAGAGAATTGATTATTAGTTCAATTCAATCACTCGTCAAAAAAGTTATTAAAACTTTTGTCTAAATGTTTGCGCATCAAAACATTCAAACCATTTCTTAAACACTAAAACATTATTAAAACGAAAATTAATTAAAAGTGAAAATAACTGTAAATTTTGTGAAACGAATACAAATAGAAATGCATTTTTCCTTAGATTACTCCTACAAATGGCCTTTACTTCGAAATAGACGTATAAATCCTACGCCAAAATTCAAATAAAATTAAAATAAAACTCTTCTCAAGAAATAATTGTTAACTGGTTTTGATCGGAGGAACACCTGTCGGGTCACGCATGCGGTCTATTCGGCAACATTTAGTTAACTCTTTCTCCGATCAAACATTGGTTCGGCTATAGTTCATAAGTCCCACCTTCTGGTTAGGTTAGAAAAGTGAATTGCAACAAGTGATGACCTTGCTAATACGAGTTTTGACAATATAAGATACTATTTGATTCATTCACTTAATTATCGTAGGACTGATCCATAATTTCTTGCGTTGAATATTAAATATCATTTCATTGCATAAGTTATTTATAACAGAAACGAAGCACAGAATAATCAGATCCATTGAGAGGCAGTAAAACGTCTTCACCTAATTTGAGAAATTGGGTGACTTTGTGTTCCCTATTTTGATGGTATTCTTCGCCCTCTTCTCCCTCTTCGCCGCCCAATATTTAATTTTATTCACAAAAATAAAAACTTTCATTTCATTCACTCATTAAATAAGGGAACAAATGATTAGTGTTTGACATCAATATCTCGTCTCCGATTATATTCATTCATTTGAGACTTAAAGTGAATCAATTAAATGAAAATTCATTCCTCTTTTTTGATTGTTTAGCTTTAAATGGCTTTAAATGGAGAGAAAAAATTAATTAAACAAAAGTTTCTAAACTCTTCTAAACTGAAATATGTCTCTATTTTTGACCCAAATTCGAAAAGTTTCCACAAATTGTTTGCTTATAATTATTTGAAATTTAATTTTAAATGAAAACAAACCCTTTTTTACTTATATTCAATGATAATTATCTTAGATATAAATAAGTGGAAGTGTTGTTTCCGGTGAAGAAATGATTAATTTTGATAAAAGAGAAGAAAAATTGCAAACTATAGAACAAATGCAGAAGTTTTGTGATAATCTTCGAAATAACTAAGTGTTGACTCAAAGTTTGATAAAATCCATAACAATTAGAGATATGATTATTATAAGAGCTATTAATTGGCATAACTTGAGCTAAAGTACACAATTATGAGTCGAATGAATCGTTAAAAACAGTTGAGATTAGAAATTCAGTTATGAGTTTATATATAAAAATAGATGTTATTTAGTATTAGGTGTGGCATCGCTTTACTCTACAATCGTTATATACTTCCAATACCTTTAATACCTTTAATATTAAATCTTTGAAATTATCGTTAGTTCGAACTCAACAATGGATTTATCAAAAATAATGCGAATTTTGTTGTTAATCGGAAATGTGGTTTGTTTAATCTTGGCCATTATTATTCTTTCAATGAGTATCGGTCATTGGCACGAATACGCTGGCGGTGCCTTCAGTATATTAGTGGCGCTCTTCGGCCTATTTGTCGTTTGTATGTATAGTCATATCGCAGTCTTCGGATACGCCGTTTTCGTCGGAATTGATTTGTTGGTTATGTTAGCGAACGGCATATATTTAGCGGTCATTAAAAGTGGTTATTCCGACTTTTGCTTCGATGGCAGCAACGACTGGTCAAAAGCACCGAAATGGGGTTGTTTTGATTGGAAGAATGGTCACTATGAAAGAGCTACTGGTGTTATGGTTTGTCTATTTCTCGGAGTGGTTTTCAGAGCTCTTAACTTTGCCAGTGCCTGCATTCTCGCCAAAGATATTTATGATGACCTCTATGATGAAGACCGAGAAAACCATAAGACACATGACTTGGCAGAGAGAGGTCGACAATTTTAGACTACATTTACTTAAAGTACCGCTTTTTTATCTATAAATTTTTTATCCATATCTCAATCCATTCTAAATCCCTTTTATTTCACTTTTCGTTAAAAGACATGTATTTAGTCATCATTTATATAATAATATATTTGTAAAACTATTTAACTATTTTTAATAAATATCTCCGAAGAAATGTTTTTTGACTTTAATTTAGAAAATTGAGATAATTTTGAGAAAATATTATTGTTATTACGACTAATATTAAAGTAAACTCTTAAGTCTTTATAGTATGAGATAAGTAAAGCTTTCACCTCATAATGAAGTCCTCATTCATACGTTGTATCCATTCTTTAAATGACAAATAAATTCTATTAAATTTAAATCACTTAAAGTGAACTGAATGTTGAAAAGTTTATTTCAAAATTTAATATTGAAGTCAAAATCTTATGTCAATTATAGCAAAGATTATCTATTGATTGGTCTGACAGGACGTCACTTAAAGTTTTCTGAAAATCAGGAAATGGATGTAAAGACTATTTTGAGAGGTTTATAATCTTCTTTATTCAGAACTTGAGTTTCGTTTATATTCAGTTCAACACAAATGAGATTTAAAAACACTTATCGTTCAAATCAAATGTGAAAACATATCTCTCGGTATTAAACACTTCTATAAATCGAAGAATTTTAAAGTGATTTTTGTGACTAATTTAGAAAAATGTTGCGATACTTCCAAATGATAGCCATTTAAAGAGTATTTTCATTTTGAATGCAATAATTTCTAAAATTGTTTATTAAAAATCACTCAAAAGTGTTCCGAAAATATTCTCACTTTTTTTTGTGTCGATTATTGCGATTTTTCAACGAAAGGAATATATTTTTCAATAACAAAATAATTGAGTTTGACTTACATTTATTCAAACAAAGCCAATGTCACCGACTGTTCGCCCCCTCATCTAAACTATCTTTTTTGTTCATTGCTTTTAGCATTTGAATCCTTTTGTGGACTTTTATTGAGTATTGGTTTGAGGCAGAGCTTATATTTCACACATTTCTTAAATAAATTTTTTAAAAATTACAAAATTTTATTGTTTGCATAACTCAAGTCTCATATCATTTAAAGGATTGACTCAAAAACTTTTGAAAATCAAATTCAGAAACGAATTAATGAAATTAAGAGTAATTAATCTAAAAATTCTTTGGAAATGACAGCAAAGAAATGTTAAAATCTTCGAAAAATCTGCAGATCTTTAAGGTTTAATCTTAATATAAATTGGAGGCTATATTTCATAGATTATAATCTATGATATAACTTATAATTTATTAATTTATTATAATTTAGACTAGTTGTTTTTTAAAATCATACTTGAATATTTGAACAAGTAAAAAAAGTATACCTAAAATAATGTTGAATTTGCTAAAATTATTTACATTATTTTACAATATTTAGTACTAGTTATTATAAGGTATAATTGTTAAATGAACTTGGTAATAGTAACTGAGGATGAAAATTCTAATGGTACTAAATGGTACTTTTAGAAAAAGTTACTTTTCTACGATTCTAACTTAGAATTTCTATGAAAATATTAACTTTTCTTCAAAAATTGGATAACTTTTCTATAAAATCTTGTTTTTTGTATTTATTGAGATATCATATAATAACTAAAATTGTTTTAATATATAAAAACCAAATAATAATTATCGAAAATAATTGATTAGTAGTCATCTGAAAGAACCGAAAATAATTGAAATAAGTGTTAGCCTTCGATATTAACTTTGAAAGTGATTCTCAAAGTGACTGAAAGTTACCCTCACTGTGACTCTCATTGTGACTCTAAAGCTGTCTAAACGTAACTTCAAACAACAAATGGCAGCCATTTGTTTTGAAGTTGTTTGTGAGCATGTTCAAAATAAAATTCTACATGCTTATTGGTTAAGCAACTCTAAAATACATTGTCAGCCATATTTGTTGTTTGAAGTTACGTTTAGACAGCTTTAATTGTAACCCTCATTGTGGCCATCGTTTACCAAAATTAGTAATAATTACTTTTAAATTATTTTTTTTAGTCAAACAATGAATGAGAGCCGACACTAACGCCCTCTTCTTTCTTAAACTCAAATAATGCTTAAGTTTTCAATGAAAACAAATGACTTAAAAATAAAAATAAGATTTGTTTTTATCGTTATATTACTATTGAAATGATTTCAATGAATATCGGTTTGTATTTTAAAGACTTTAATTCAATTGATTTGTTGTCTTATATAAGTTATAGATTAAAACTTTAAAAAATTGGGAGTGGGTTCTACCCTGGGCTCAGTCATGGGTTGAGACAATCCTTGCTATTATTGGCGGTTAGACTTAAAAAAGGGGAGGTCCAATTGACCTTTAACATTTAAAGTTTACAACATTTAAACTTTAAAATTTAATTAATGACTTATTTTATGGGCCAATGCTGTTGACATAAACTACAATATTATTAATACAAAGAATATTTAATTGGTAAATTTAGTTTTACCAATAGTTACCAATACCATAAAATAGATACTAAAACAAAAGCAATGGTTTATTTAAAACTTTAAATGTTTACTTAAATGTTTTAAGTTTAAACTATATTAAACTTAATATCATTTTAAGGCCAAAAATATTCACATTTTCTTTGATTTATCAAATTTGAGGCCTTTTATAAAAACAACTAAAATATCGTTCATTTTTTTAAAGGTTCTCTTTTATCACTTATAATAACGGGAAGTGTTTGGGGTATTTCAACACCACTTCTTAAAAAATTTGGTAAAAACATCGAAGAAGTGCATCACTCAAACAAATTCATTGAATTTTTGTTGCAAATTAAGTCATTATTCACTAATTGGAAGGTTTGGAACCAAAAGTTTGATTCATTCAAATCATTTAATTAATGAATTTTTGATTTTTTTTAATTAAATTTAATTTATAGTATTTGCTGTCATTTCTGGTCAATCAAAGCGGTTCTGTGTTATATACAATAAGCCTTTCCTATAACCCGATAACAATAGCGGTTCCCATCACTAATGCTCTAAACTTTGTATTTGTTTTAATTGCCGGAAGAATTTTAGGCGAATCATCACTCGATTCGAGTAATTATAAATATTTTATGTTTTGTTTATTTTACCTCTAATTTTATCTCAATTTTTTCATAGAATCACTTTTAGGATCATTTCTAGTAGTGATCGGAATCATTCTTTGTCTTCTCAGTCAAGAATTTTCAGTTTAAAATTCAATACATTTTATGTAAATTTTTAAATATGTATTAAATAGTTTTTTACTTATTTAACACTTAATTCTCAATTTTATTGTTTTTTAATACTTTTTTAAAAAATGATTAAATTATTATTAAAGTAAAAACGTCTCAAAAAATATGATTTCGAAAAATATTTTAAGTCAAACAAAACAATCAAATAATGAGAATCTAAATATGTTTTTCTTTTGGATAACTATAAAACCGATCCATAATTGCTTTGGAAATACTTCCGGGGATTCTCTGATTTTTACGAATAAGATCTTCGATGGCGAGAGCCGTCTAAATGAAAAACCAATTTTAATTAACTTTAATTAAACCAAATTTAAATACTTTTTTGACCAAATCTTCAGCACTAAGTGTTGGATCGAATTCAATGGGTTTCCCTACAAATGTCCGGAGTTTAACAGGAAATCCTCCATAAATGGGAACAATTGGGACTTTAATTTTTTCATATATTCTTCTAAAAAAGTTTTGTCCGATTCTTATCGAACGAAAAGCTTCGCGAATATTTTGAGTAAAAACAGGAATAATAGGCACCTGTGCTTCGATCGCCACTTTTGCAAAACCTGTCCTTTGGCCCCAAATTAGACGATAGCGTTCGTCACCGAATTGGGCTAATATTTCGTCAAATTTTATTTAAAAATAAATCATATGATATGAGTCGCAAACCTTCGCGAACCCCTCCGGGAGATATTGATAACAAATCGCCTCCTTTTAACACTTCTGTACAGCCATTAATAGATCCGGGAAATACTTGAAGCACTTCCATCATTAGTTTCCAGCCTTTTATATAAAAATAAATAATTCAAATATTTGTGTCCAGAAATGAATTGATTTAAAACCTGGAATTCTGAAAAGGAAGTGATCGCCGACCGCTCGGATCAGACGCTGTTTGTAAAGCATACATTTGGCCGATAAGTAGTAATAGTCTAAAGGAATAGCACCATGGTAATATACAATAAGGGCCGGCCCTTCATTTGGAATGTTTTCAAAACCAATGACTTCATATCCGTACCAAATGAATCCGTGGGCCTCCCAGAGGATGGCCACTGCGTGAAGGGCTCCGTCCCAATAGTGTTTCCTCTCGAAGGCGTCTTTAATTTTGGCCAAATCGAGTCGTTGTCTGTGTCTGTATATGAAGATAATGAGAGCCGACAAATACAACAATAATATTATCAGAAGTGGTAACAGAAATGTTATCTGAAATTGAATCCAATCATTGCATCAAAACAAAGAAATGACGGCTTTTATGACAACTGACCACAACAGGAGTGAAGAGCCATATCAACCATTTGAGGACATCGATATCTATTTGGTTCTCCAGAGACGACAAATTTAGTTTATAATAAGTATAGTTAGCGACCGATTCGTGTAATTTATATAAATTCATAAACTTTAGAATCATTTGAAACATAAATAAAATCTTAAAAAAATTTTGTTCATTAATTGAATTCACTTTTAATTTGAGTATTAAATTGATGTTAAGATTACAAAACAGCGGACATAAACCAGACTTTAATTCTTATAATACAAAAGACTGCGATTTGAGACAAATTATGTCAAAAAGGGATAAAAAGCACAAAATTTTACCGTCGATTAAATTATTTAAAATAATATTTTTATTGTAAATATTGTTTGCATTTAAAGTTTGTATTTCTTGAGTTAATATATTTATTGAATATATTTTTGGATTCTTTAAACCTTAAATGTTTGAAACTTTATTCAATTGAAAGCATTGAAACATTATTTATGTTATATTTGTTATATAATGAACTCATATTTTGAAGAGTTTTTCCCAACAATTGATAAAAAAATAATAAAAACCTGAAAATAATGTATAATTGAGTCGATCCTCTAATTGTATTCTTGATAATTGCAAAACATTATCAGTTGCACCCAATCTATTCCAAACAATTGGACCCAAATATCAATTTCACAAACTCTTTCTAATTGCAATTGTATATAAATATCCTAGAACAGTTGAACAATTTCTTAGTGACATACCTGGATTGTAACAATCATTAAAAAATTGTTTTAAATAAGAAAAGACTAAAATGTTATAAAAAAATAGAAATGTTGTCGAAATACATACAAAGTTAGAGTTAAAAGCTTTGATAAAACACTTTTAAAATTATAAGATTTGATTATTCTTTTGAAAATTGATGGCAGAGTTTTTTGGAACTCCTATTTTCTAATAAACCTTTTATTTATTTAAACAATTTTTGTACTGAATTTTAATTTTAAGAGTCTCTCTATTTTTGGGATTATTTTATAGGAATCGGAAGACTCTTTTGAATGCATTTCCTAAAAGCGTTCAATTCTTGTAAATTTTGAATATTTATTATACTTTAATATTGAATCATCGAATCATCATTAATGACCCCTTCATTAATAATTTATATAAGTTAAATGACCTTACTTTCTTTCACTGGTAAGTTATCCGGTATAAGGCATCAAATAATTACTCGTTATTGTAATTCGAATCATCTCTCTCTCTCTCTCTCTCTCTCTCTCTCTCTCTCTCTCTCTCCCCTCTCCTCTC
>JAQIXI010001354.1:0-14177 GCA_034700165.1 Galumnidae sp. Gr-Ori-00277 | reverse complement strand
GGGAGGGAGAGAGAGAGAGAGAGAGAGAGAGAGAGAGAGAGAGAGAGAGAGCAGGTGGTTTTAATTCTCAGAGAGTAACAGACATCCCATCCCTGCTTAATTATACGGATTTAAGCTCTGAATAATTCCGTTTTTGTCAAATCTATAACTCATGACTTTTTCATAGACTCTCTTTTGTCTAAATTTGGAAAATTAGAAGCGTTTGGAAAATAAAATGACTTTCAATTAATGATTTCCATTCTTATGAAACATATTTTTATAACAAAAGTTGTGATTTTTTCAATAAATCATTGAAAACATTTGTAATTTAGAGTTACTTCAGATGTTTTCTCAAAAAGAGTTTAGTTTTGAAAGAAAATCAAAAATCAGATGAAATTCAGATAAAAAGTGAATCCATTTTTAAAAATAAAGTTAAATATGAGAGACGAGACAACTATAATATAGTGGTCTATCAATTGAATTGTCGAACGCAGAATTGAATTACCATAAGAACTAACCTAGAGTTCAATATCACGTTTTGAGCCTTCGCTGAAATCTGCTATATTTGAGCATAAAATCGATTTTCCTTCAGAAATGAGGTTTTTTGAAGTTCAAGGCCTTTCATTCAATCGATTGATGAAAACCCAGGGCTTCGCTGTTGTTGTATTGATTTAAACCCTTGGAATATAAGTACAAACAATTGAAAGTAATGTTCAAAATAGTCGACAACAAATTATTTTATATTTTTTTGAGACATTTATATGAATTAAATGCAAAATCAATGGAATATTAAATTCCAGAAAATGTATACAAAAATTAAAGAAAAATCTCTCAAAAAGTAAATCTTTTTTATTCAAACAGAAATGAAATGAAGAAATGCTAACAAATTTGTTTAATTAAACTTAAAACTCAAAAATGATTAATTGATTAATAGATATAATAAGTCTTAAAATCACTGAATAGACTAAAAAATAATTTACAAAAATAGCTCTAAAATTGAATCTATAAATGAAAGTCTGGTCTTTCATTGGCGTCAATAAAATTAAGTCAAATAATTGTCTAATTTTTAACTACAAATCTCTTAATAAATTGAGATTTGCCTAAAAGTTAGTCGATGTTCACTGAAAATCACTTAAAATGTCATATATTTATATATTGTGTATATAATTGTAATACTAAACCAAAAGTGTAAATAGTTTTCCAATTTATTTGTGATAGAGTTTTGAATCAGATTTTAAACCGAAAATTAATTAATATTTTATAATATTTGGTAATATATATATAATATATATATCGAGTGAATTGAAAAATAAAACAAGAATTGAATGAATAGATATAATCTTGTTATCACTGGACGGTTATATCATTGAAAGTGAATCAGTTTTCACAACAAACAATAAATAAGAAAAACAAAATAATTGTGAGGTTTTCTCGTCATTCAAACAATTGTCAAAGAATTTTAATAAACGATTAATTTGTATAACAATATAACAGTGAAATAATCGCACAAATTTCAACTCTTTCTCTATTCTCCTAACATTTCTTTTAATCTAATGATTAAAATTAGAACCAGAGTTAGCCAAAGAGGTTGTGCGTAATATTGTGAGTAATACCTGACCATTAACTCTATTAGAGATATCAATGGATATGAAATGACTCTAAACTATAGCTAATAATACTTTAGGTCCTAAAGTTTAGGAGATTCTATTGAATTGAAATTCGATTCTAATGCCGTCAAAGGGTTTCCTAAGAACTTAGATTTTTGGCAGTGATTTAAAACCATTTCATTTTATAAATTTGCATAAATTGTATTCAATTAATGTGTAATTCATTCTATAATTAGTTCAAACTTTAGACTAATTTCAAAAGTTATTAAAACTAATTAATAAATGGAAGCATACTTTTGAAGCCTTCAAAGTATTTCTAAGCAAATGTTAGATAACTCGAAATAGAAATAAACCCTTAATCCTAACCATCTGTACAGAAGTTGGTCATCGGTCTGACAACAAAATAATAATACCCTGTTTTTTATGCTTCTGTCAAAACATAAGTGAATAATCAAATAACTTATTGTGAAAAAACCCACAATTAATTAATTTAATGTCAATTTGCTTGAAATCAACGCATAGTTATGTTTGACTCAAGCATTTCAACAAAGAGTTTGTTCATCGGAACGTTGCCCTCTCGGCGCACACTATTCCAAAAACGTCGAGTGACGGCATCCAATTGTCTTAATAAAGGCATACATAACAATAATTGACTTAAATGTTGGACACAATTGAATGTTCGCAAAGATGCCACACATTCCTGAAGAGTTAGTAAAAGGGATTCCCTTAATTTGTGAACCGACTGCGAGTCTTCTAATTGAATATCTGGTAAACAATTAATGTTTTAATAATTAATAAATTATTTTAAGGAATACTTGAATCCAAACCTGCATTTGTTAAGAGCATAGCTTTTAATAGAAGGTATTCTTCTTTTGCGATTTTAATTAAATTAAGTCTTTTAACTAATTGTAACGAATGATTAAAAAGTTCATCAGCTCTGCATTGAGAGGCCATTTGGTCGTCCATAACAAAATCATTCGCAAAAACTAATTTTGTCGGTACTGTCGAACTACTGCCACAATTTTGCGACCAAAACTGATGAGATCTTAAAATCATATTTAAATCAATTAAATTATATAAAAATATAAATAATGTGTTTTTGATTGCGATTACAAACAGATAAAAAGTAGTACTTAAGACAAATAATAAGTATTACTTAAATATGAATTCAAAAGTTTGAGTTTAACTATAAATTGAAATAATATTCACAATAGAATCAAATAAATGTTTATGTATTCAAATTAGACTCAAAATTAAACTTAAGTTCAAATATGACCCCAAATATGACTCACTTATTAGTAATGCTTTCAATTTAGTAATAATAAGATATTAAATATTCATTCACTTTGATTGAGATAACATTACGAATAGATATTGGCATAATTAAATGATCTTGGTCTCATTTTAAAGCTTGAACCATTTAGAAATGGTGAGGTTTATAGCAAACATCTGTATTAACAAAGTTTGAAATAATAGTAAAATTATAAATTGAATTTTGAATTGACATAAAAAATGTGTAAAACAGTTATTTAAATTCAAATTCAATTAATAATTTTACCAAGTTCAAACCTTGTTGTTAATGAAGATAAAATAGTTCAAAATTTATCTTTCCAATTAATTTCTAATTTTATCTAGCCCAGTTTCATGGGATTCGGTATCTGTTGGCATTTATATGAAACATATTTTTCATATTTTAGTCAATTTTGTAAATGAGTCACAATATGTTAAATACAATTTAATTTTGAGTGAATCCAACATTTGATGGAATTATTCAAAACTTCAGACGTGAGTCCCGACTAAATATTTAGTTCTTTTATAACTTATTATCACTCATTTTAAGCATTTAATAACTATTAGACGAAAATGAAGTTCAAATTTTATATCTGTTTTAATCTTTTATCCGAAATGAGTGGTAGTTTAAGACAAACCTAAAGGCTAACGAAAGGGAGAGTACTTCAGCCCAAGTTGTCTGCAAAAGTCTCATTTGATCGTTAAGTATCAGATCAGTGAAACCGGGAATTTGTTTGGCCCTAAAAACAATAATTTTAGATAAATTCTATAAAATTTAGATAAGGATACAAACCATCCAATGGTTGCGACCAGTTCTCTATCGACGAGATCACTCAGAATGCAAATGCCTTTATATTGAGTCGATGGCGAAGGAGATGGTGAATGGGAATTAATGGCGAGCAATGGTTCCGGTTCACAGTTGATCAGAGCGGAGACGATTTTATTTTCTATTATTAAAGTATTCGTTAAAAAAATGTAATCTCAAGAAGTGTTGACAATACCTTCAATATTAGTTTTTTTCAGTGGAGACATATTCTGCACCTGATATGGAGTGTCTGGACTGCGTCTATATTTCTGTCGGCCTCCTCTGACCCTATCGAGACGGACTCCTTCCTTAAGCATTCCCATTCGTAGGCACTTCTGAAAACGACAGGCCTGACAGGCCTTCCGACGCCTTTTATTGATTTCACAATCATTAGATGCGGGACAGGTATACTCTATGTTCCCTTTAATTAAAACAATAAATTTAGACTAAATCATAGTTAAGAAAAGATGAAAACAAACCCTGAATTGTTCTCTTGAAGAATGCTTTACAGGCTTCACAAGAGGCCACTCCGTAGTGAAAACCTGAAGCCGTGTCGCCGCAGACCAAACAAAATCTTTTGGGCGCGGATTCACCCGTTTTTGTGTCGTTTGCGTCGACACTTGCATTACTGGAACAGTCAGCAGACATTGTACTCGAACAGAACATGTCCTGTGCCTGACTTTCACCGGCACTTAAAGGGGAAGACGAGGGCTCCGACTGCTCTAAATTTCCTGAACTCGAATAGAGATCCTAAAAATGAATTGTTTTGAATATAATATGATTTGATTTAAATTCATTGAATTCATACCATTCTATTGTTTTGATGAGATTTTCGGTTTAATTCTGTTTTCGATGGAATTGAGTTTATATTAGTTGTACTAATGGTAGATATAGAAGACATCGAAGACACCGAATCATTGCGTTGTCTTAGACTTGACTTTTGGCCACAAAATATCATTAAATTAGAATTAATGGATTCACTTGATTTCAATATTGAACTAATTGTTGATCTGTTGGTAACAAAAGTGTGACAATTGTCGTCTTCGTCCTCCACTTCCGATTTGATGACTGGAGCGGCGCTTTTGGTCACAATCACACCATTCACTGATCCATTGGCGGACATTATTTCAATTATTTGTTAAACCTTTAATGACATTCATTTTAATTAATTTGAATTCAAAATAAATTCTTTAAAAATAGTGATAAAACATAAAATCAATGAATATTTTTGTTGTTTTCAATGAAAACAAATCCATATTTTGTTCGCAAATCATTTAATCGATTAATTTGAGGACAAAAACTATATAAATGTTTAACCGATTGTTTAATGAGAAAAATGAAGAAACAATTGAAACAATTATATGAATGTTAGCCAATGTTTAAATGTTTATTCAAATGATACCAAAACACCCAAAATCTCAATTCAAGGCCAACGAGTCTGAAGACTAACTCAACTAAAGAGCAAAACATTCATTCATTCATTCATTTCTTGTTTATTGAAAATTGATTTTTCGTTCAAAAAATATTTACTTTTGTATCAAATATTCAAAATTGTTTTCAATCAAATTAAATCAGATTTCTATTTAAAACTTATTAAATATATTTCATTTGTTTGAATAAATATATTTTTTTTATTCTGATTTTCATATATTTATACAAAATCGTAGGAATTCTAAAGATATAAATAACTTTTAGTTTAGAGAACAAATAACCAAGTTAATCAAATTGACCAAATAAGTCATTATAATAATTCTAACCATTCTAACCATGCTAATCATTCTAATCATTCTAATAATTATTCTATAAATTAATGAATAAAACATATGCAAACTCAGCAACAAAAAAAAGTTAATGAATACCTTTGAAGGTATGAGATATCCGACAACTTATCGAAACATTTGTTATTTGAAAAATGAACAAGGTAGCATAATCTAACTATTGATTTGTCAATTAATTCAATTATAAATTCATAAAATTAATGTTTAACTTAATGTTTGTTTCAAAAAAGGCTTCTTTTTTGAGCACTTTTTGCGAAGTGATTGCAATGTATTCCTAATGCGGTTAAACCGGTATTACATGAAATGCTAAATGAATGAACTCGAGAACTGATCAGCACTTATTCCATCGGCGATGAGCCTGACTTTAAATACCTCTCTTATTAAGATAAGTTTGAGGTCCTATCTATTTGGTGCCATTCAAAGCCTCGGAGGTATTCAAAAATCATTCATACAGTGAAGTGTCGTTTAGGGGTTCACCGATTCTCTCCTTATTTGAATTAAAACCTCATTTTTTCTTAAAACTAAAGATGTTATTACTCTTCAAATCCGAGTTTTTTTGCTTCAAAAACCAAATGAAATTATATTAAAATCTCCAAAAACAAACATAATAAGTTTGTAAGTGAACTTGATTATTAAGACAATGTCTGTAAATAATATGAGAACAATTCATATCGAAGTAATTTTTTGATACAATTTATTGGATAATTCATTCACTAATGTTTGTTAATTTAAATACTTATATTAAAAATTATAAAAACAAAATATTTTGTTTCTTTTGATAAACAAAATAAGAGAATTATTTTGTTTTAGAAACGATTAAGTTTTCACTTTTTTGTCCAAAAAAGCCAAACACTTATTGTATTTGATTAATGTTTTCGTTCAAAGAGTAAAAGTTAAATCAAATTTCAAACGTTTTTCAAAAATGATTTCAGAAAATGAAAAATAATCATAACTTAATAGAAATAATAGAGCCTCAAATGACCATAATAATTTTTGTCATAATCAAATGATTATCAATTGCTCTAAAATTTTTATTTTGTTTTTAAAATTCATGAAAAGTTAAGGATTAGATTAAAATTCTAATAAAAATAGTTTTAAACTCTCAAACCATCACTTCTTTGAAATACATATCAAACCTTTAAAATCTATAAAATATTTCAAATTTAAGGGAAATCCCAAAGAATTGGCTTTTGATAAGATATTTGTTTAAGAAATTTATATTTAATAATAACTTTTAATTTGTCTTCATTTCTGTCTTTCAAACTATTGTTTAAAAAGTGAACAAATTATGTGGAAATGGAATAATTAAATTCAATTTTAAATAATGAATGAAATTATGTAATACTTTATATCGACTAAAAAATAGTAAAATTCAAAATCTTTGGCATATCTCTCGCCTGACTGCCAGTTGAGTGTCTCGTTAGCCTTGAACTTGATTTTTGAATTGCTTTTCATTTTTTCTCTCTCTCTTTGACTGCCGAAAGGCATAAATTGTTAGCTAATGTTGAATAAGTGGTGATGTTTGCAATCCCAACCCCAACCCCAACCCTAACCCTACCAATCATACACTTGAAATTGAATTCGCTTTTATAAAGAGTTAAGACTTACTTAAAGAAATGCGAATATTATTTCAAATAATCAGAATAACAGCCAAAACACATCTAAAAGGATGTTCTCATTATTTATCAGAAAAATTATTATCGAATAGAATAAGATTTTAAAAAAATTGAAATTTATTTAAACGTTTGAATGTATGCACTCTTTTGCAAAACGGATGAGATAGTAGTCTATGAATTAATATATTCTCTATAATACAAAAACGATGTAATTCTTGTTATTGTAATCATCGAAAGACTGGAATTTTGATTAAAACGATAGAATCAGTTTAAGAATTGGTCCGAATTGAAGATTAGAGGCATTTGTCGTTAAGACGGATACTTTTAGTTCACGTCATTAACTTTGAGTTTCTCTTTTATGCACTCATCTGAAGAGGAAAAGTGAAGCGCAAAGTATACGACAAGATTGGGTGCAAAATGACACGCAATCCCTGTCCTATGATATGCAGAGCTACAGGTATTCTTTCGACATATTATATTTGAATGTAAGGGAAATGCTTAGGGATGTATAAAACATTCACGACTCAATTGATGGGAAGGGTTTCTATTCATTTTCTTCTTTGGCTCTTAAGAAACATTTCAAGGATAACCGTCCTCTCAATGCTTTCCCTCTCAGTTTAGTTATGCTAATAGCGAGGACTGCACTCTCGACAGAATCTGTTGTGTGAGTCAGTAAAGCATTTGCGTAATGTATTCACTCTTCCAAATGCATTCACTATAACCCCATTGCTATTGAATATTGAGAAAAAGCGAAACTTATTTCTTAAACTTACATATTCTGTACATTCGGCACGTTTTCGCTCACACATATAGACAAAGTTCAAGGACAATCTCCTCAAAATAACTATCATATTCTGGGCACCGAATGATCTCAAATAATTAATACCACTATTTATTGGTTAAGCATTAAAGGTATTAATGATACTAATGGTGAGCCCTTACTTAATACTGAAGTAATTGTGAGACTCTTTGAAGAATTGATTTATTCATTTTTGAAAACAAATTCAAATTTCAAATCATATTTCAATTCCTTTTCAGATATAAGTTATTAGAAAATTGTTATAAAATTCTCTCCAAATATTTAAATGATTTAAAAATTTATGAAAGAATTAAATTTATTTCATATAATTATGAGATAACAATAGAAAACTTACCACAAAATTCTTTCAAAAAACTAGTTTTGCTGATAATTATCTCATTTTGGAGTTTTTTTTCAATTTTTGAGTTTCAACACAACTTTATAACAGAAAACGAAATAATACAAAGAATTCATAGAGTTTTCAAATAAGAAAATTCTGTAGTCTTTTCAAACGGTTTTCTTATTTTTTTTGACAAATTATTAAAACTTATGACGAAAAACTAACTTCAAATTGAGAGTCAGTTCCCAAGAGGTAAATACAGTGGTTCTCCAAATGTTATTAAAGTTGAATCAAACATTAAGATGTTTGCGCAGCTCAGTCTCACTCATCTGCTTCATGAGTCCACTCTTTAGTCAAACTTATCAACCTTGCTCAATTGGACCACTTTGAAGTCTGGTTAGATCATTCTTATAATATTTATCTACCTAAAAAGTGTATATATTTTAGACAATAGATTAGTGTTTTTAATTATTTTTTTGAATAAAATTGATTAATAACAAGACTCATTTAAAAGTTGCATGTTCATTTTTGTGAAACTCGAAATTAAATTTTGATTAAAAAAGAATACAATTAATTAATTAACTAATCATTCGTTTGAATTATAGTTTATTTATTGTAAGCAAATCTTATGAAAATAAATGTAAAACACTTCCCCGAAAGTGAGGCAATTCGCCAGACTTTCATCAAATATATATAAAACTTCTATTTTTTAAGTGATTTTGGGTTCACTCCAAAGGTTTTCCATTGAATTTAATATATTCCGACAGTTTTTGATCAAATTATAATTAGATTTAAAACACATCTCTTCTGATATTTTACGAATTCATATTTTATGGCTTAAGATAATAACCAAACAATTTGAGGGTTAAGTTGAGAAATGAGATAAAGGATGGCTTACCTTCTATTTAATAATAATACTTAGATTTCGTTCAATTAGTAGATATTTTTGAGAATTTCGACGAATTTTTAATTAAAAAGTTTTATAACTTTAACTGAAGATTCTTTTACAATAAATTAATTAATATTATTAACAAAAAATATAATTTAATTCAATCAACAATAATTTGATAAACAAACATAAAAGAGCTTGGTAAGTATTAAAACAAACTTTTAAGTATCAAAAAATTGTTAAAAGTTTACTCTATTTTATTTGTAAACACAAAATCTTAAAATATAGAACTCTTTTTTTTATTTTCTTAAAAAAATTGTTATTAAATAACTTAAGAATCAACGAAAATATTAAATATTTTTTTTAAACAAATGTTTTTAATCATCGAATTGTATGCTAACAAAATTGAGTCAATTCTGGCCTCAAAGTGTCTGACGTTAAGCCTTTGTTCTAAATATAAACATTTATTCATTTCATTGCAAAGAATGCAATGAAATTATTTTAGACTAAAAAACATTTGATTCCAAGTTTTTATCGCAAATCTTTTAAAAAAATTCCTTTTATTTAAAATTCCCTAAAATTATAACATTTTTAAAAAGTTTATTATCATTTGATTCATAGTCTGAACAAATATTCGCTTCATTTTGATAATACACTCAGTTTTTTAATTGAGTTCGGGGTTAAAACTTCCTTGATCATACTCATAATATAAATAAAATTTCCCTCAAAACTTATATATGACTCAATTATTTATCACAAAACTCCAAAGATTTCTAAGGTTAAATAAAAATTTGTACTTGATTAGATGAGATTTTGGCTGAAAATTGTTTATTTTCTGACTTTGAATTTTGATCTAGGATACTTTCAGGAATTATGATAAAATGTTGTCAACAAAAAGTATATTTTATGATTTTAGTTTAAAATTAAAAATTAATAAAAGTTTAAATTCTAAAACTGACTTTTTATCAATAATTTTAAGATTATCTAGGTAATTAACAGAAGTTTTCAATGACTTCATTCATTATATAAATTAATAAACGACTGAATATATTGCGTCTGGTTTTCATTCTATGCATTCAGTCATTAATTTTCAGTAAAATCTGTATAATCTTTATATCGAAATCTCTTTAAAATTGTTTAGACATTAGTTATAATTTAGAAATTGTAGAAAAAGACACTTTTGGGACACTTTTGGGACACTTTTGGGACACTTTTGACACACTTTTGGAATACTTTTGGGATACTTTTGGGATAATTTTGGGGCACTTTTGGTATCTTTTGAGACCATTTAAAAATTATACATTTTAATAATCATTCATATACATATTAAATATTTCACATTTCTCATACCTTGTATCAATTCTCTATTAAAAATCTAAAGCATTTAACAACAATATTGAAGTTAAAAGTCTAGAAAAATATATTAGATTACAAAAATGTCTGATTTTCAATATTTCTGGGTATTTTTTACTTACTCAAATGTTATGAATCATAACTTATGATCTTTGAAAACAACTATTCGTATTATGTCCTAACTTATAATCCATTCATAATTTTTTTGATTCGATCTTATTATATATCTTTAAAATTCTTTAATTTCCGTTAAAAACAAAATTATCTTAAATTTGGAAAACATTTAAAATAATAAATTCTATCGTAATCTGAAGATAAACATTAATTTATGATTAGAGCCTTGAATTTATGCTATAGCGAGTATTAACTAGGTAACTTGCATAAAGTTACAATTTTAACTAAATTCCTAAAAAGTCAAAAACCCTTTTATTTCGATTTCATATAATTTTGGTTAAAATTCGCTTAATTATAGAATTTTAAATTTATTATAAAAACTTGTCGTTAAAATGAATAATAAATAATTATAAAAATAATTCAATGTTTCATAAAAATAACTGCTTTTAAAAATAGATTTCAATCAAAACTTATTTCAAATTTAATTAGAAATTTATTTATTTCAGACTAATTATTATTATTGAGAACCAATAAATTGAATTAAAGTAAAATTAATGTTAAATATTAACCAAAATTTAAGAAAATATTTAATCCATTATTTCTGATTACTATTAACTTTACAGACAAATAAAATACATATTTTTGTGAAAACAACTGAATTCTAGAAAAAAAAGATTTTCTTCAAAATCATAAAATAATTTGAAGGAATAAATGGAAATCTATTGAATAAACTGATTAAAGGCCAAAGTTTAGCACAAAATCCAAATTTTTGTGAATGAAATGACGAAAAAAGTAAAGAATTGAAGAGAATTGATATGAATTGAAGATTCGATCCCTTAATGTTTGGCGCTCTCGAAGTCATACAAATCGACGAACAATTGAATTAAAAATCGTTTATTTAATGAGTCATTAATATTAAGTTTTCTAAACAAATAAATTGTTTATTAAAAGTGATTTAAATTATTTGATATAAAAGTCCTTGAATTTCAAACTTTAGATAAGTTTTGCGATATTTTTAGAGATAATTGTCGTCAAATGCACTGAATTTTTACATTTAAAGTAAAAATAAGTAATAATTTAAACGATTTGTTGTTTTGTTTGAAGTCATTCGAGAAATGGTCTCTCATATAATGACAACGATTTCCGCCAATTATTCAATTAATCCATTAAACGATTCAATAGTGGAAATGAGTCACAATAAATATCAGTCACCGCTATCTTCACGATATGCCTCTGAAGACATGAATTACAACTTTAGTGATGTCAAGAAGTTTACCACTTGGAGACAGTTATGGATTATTTTAGCGAAGGCTCAAAAAGAATTGGGTCTTGAGATCACTGATCAACAAATCCAAGAAATGGAAGAAAATTATCAAACGATTGACTTTGAATTTGTAAACGAAGAGGAAAAGAGGACCCGACACGACGTTATGGCACATCTCAACGAATTTGCCTCCAAATGTCCGAATGCGTCGAAAATAATCCATTTGGGGGCCACCAGTTGTTATGTCGGCGACAACACAGACCTCATTCAGATTAGAGACGGTTTCGATATTCTGTTGCCGAAAGTAGCAAGGTGCATCGACAGACTCTCCAAATTTGCCAAACAATACCACTATTTGCCGACTCTTGGTTTTACCCATTTTCAGCCAGCACAAATGGTTACAGTCGGCAAAAGAGCCACTCTTTGGATCTATGACTTATTGATTGCATTGAGAAATATGGAGAAAACGCGGGAAAACCTTCTATTTAGAGGTTGTAAGGGAACCACTGGTACTCAGGCGTCCTTTCTTCAGATATTCAATGGCGACGAAAATAAAGTGAAACAATTGGACAAAAAGGTGACCAAAATGGCGGCTTTCAAAGGATCGTATCCGGTCACCGGTCAAACTTATTCTCGTTTAGTGGACGCAGAAGTGCTGTCGAGTCTCTCACTTCTCGGCGCCGGAGTTCACAAAATATGTACAGATATTCGACTTCTGGCGAACAGAAAAGAAATTGAAGAGCCCTTCGAAAAGACACAAATCGGTTCCTCTGCGATGCCATACAAAAGAAATCCAATGCGAAGTGAGAGGTGTTGTTCTTTGGCCCGACATCTCATGACTTTAGTGACCGATACGCTCAGCACAGCTTCAACCCAATGGCTCGAACGAACTCTGGATGACAGCGCAAACCGACGTATTTGTATCGCAGAGGCTTTCCTTACAGCGGGTCAGTCAGTCCTCAGCTATTTATTTGATTCCTTATATTTTGTAATTCGAATCTTAATTTTTAACAGATATTGTGTTAAATACTTTGCAAAACATTTGCGAAGGGATTGTTGTCTATCCGGCGATCATTAATAAACACATTCGAGAAGTATTTGATTAAATCGATTGAATACATCTTTACCTGAATTTTACTTTTAAGGAACTGCCGTTTATGGCCACTGAGAACATTATCGTCGCAATGGTTAAAAAGGGCGGAAATCGTCAGGAATGTCACGAAAAGATAAGAGTTCTGTCACACGAGGCCGCAGAACAGGTTAAGCGATACGGAAAGAACAATGATTTGATCGATCGAATCAAAAATGAGCCCTATTTCCAACCTATTAAAGAACAAATCGATGGACTCATGGATCCCAAAACATTTATTGGTAGAGCTCCCAATCAAGTGCTTGATTTCATTGAGCAAGAAGTGAATCCAGTATTAGAGCCATATAAAGAACATCTCGTAAAAGAGGCGGTCCTTAACATCTAATTTGATTAAAGTTTAATTATTTTTATTTCAAATCAATTAAACGGAAATAAAAATTTTAAAAATAATTGAAATAAAACATAACATTTCGTTAAACATTTAGTTAAACAGTTAATCAGTGATAAAATGGATCCTTAAAGCGATAAAATGGAATAATTTGATGAAATTTGAATTATAGGGAGACTTATAGGGAGAGGTCACCGAATTCTTGGTTCCATTTTTCATAGACTTCTAATGTATTGTTGGCAACACTTTTTCTAATTCTTTTTAGGGCTTCTTCGAAGTCTTTGATGTTTATGGGACGCATTTTATTAATATTACATTTTTTAACCTGCTCAATTTCCATTTCTCTAATGGGTCCAAGAGCTGCGTCTTTGGCCAAAGCGGTTAAATCACTGGCACTATAGCCCTCTGTTTTTGCGGCCAAATATTCCAAATGTTTTCGTGAGAGCGGATTGTTTTGCTTTGACATCAATTTATTCAAGAGATTTATTCGCGTTTCATAGTTTGGAAGAGTTATATAAATCCTCTTGGTAAATCGCCTGGAAATTACAATTTATATCTAAAAACTTAAGCTATAAATATAATACCTGAGGGCCGCGTCATCTAATTCTTGAGGTCTATTAGTGGCGCCCATCACTAAAATCCTTTCCTCACTCATTGAGTGTATCTGAAAATCAAAATAATTTTATGTCTTAAATCTAATGAAGAAGACTTACGCCATCGAATTCAATGAAAAATTGTGTCTTAAGCCGTCGACTTGCCTCGTGCTCATTTTCTCTTCGCTCACTTAAAAGTGAATCGACTTCATCTGAATTGAATCCATTAAATAAATTTATTCAAAACAATTAAAATTGATTTACCGATGAAT
>JAQIXI010001353.1:0-14177 GCA_034700165.1 Galumnidae sp. Gr-Ori-00277 | reverse complement strand
TCATTGCATTCGTTTGTAAGACAGTCGGGTCTCTGAAACAAACGATTAATCGTAACGAAAATCGAATCTAATTCACACGAATCGCGACCGCCGGTCCTTTCACGACACGAATAACGACAAACGGAACGAAATAAAGACAATAAAAGACACGAATCGAAACGAAACGCTCGAAGACATCAACGAAATCGAAACTAACGTAAAGACAAACGAAACCATTAACGAAATGCCCAGACGAAGAAATAGCCGCCGAAACGCTTCCAATCGGAACAAACGAAACGAAGGAAATGACGAAACGCTTCCAGACATTCCTTCAGACGCAGACGTAGACTTTGAAAACGTTTTCCGTCCACAATCGCCGCCAATTCGATTACAAACGATAAACGAAAGACTAACAAACGCTACACGTCATCACTCGAACACAAACGAAATGCCACGTAATCGCTTCAATGAAAACGCGTCTCAACGACCACCGATGCAAAGATACGATTTCGGAGAAACGCAAAACGCTCGAAACACAATTGTTTCAACTCCGAGGCCATCGAAGAACTTATGCTCTAAATTTTCCGGATCAGCGTCTGTCACTCGACCGGAAGATTGGTTGCGAACCTTCGAAACGCTGACAATCGGTTACTCGGACTCCGAACGCATTCAAACACTTGTCAGACACATAGACGACGAAGTACTCGACTGGTTCTCAAGAGAGATCACACCGATTTACGACCGAATCCAATGGAACGAATGCGCTCAACGAATGATCACACGATTTGCCAGAAGAGGCGTAGATCCGATAGTCGAAGCCTCTCATCGAGCTCTTACGTCAAGAGAAACAGTCTCGCAATACTATAACGAAATGAGACGACTTCTGGACCAAACGTGTGCCGACGATAAGATGAAAGTCGCACTCCTCACCAGCGGAATGCCCAACGAATACAGAATGCATTTGTCAACGGCTCAACCGAAAACACCAGAAGAATGGATAACTATAGCCGTAGCTCTCGAAGCCTCAAAACCCAAACGTTTCGACAAAACAAACGCCGTTTACAGTCAAACAGAAGACGAGACAGACGATAACGACTATCGAGACACGAATAGATTCCGAAACCGCAACACTCGAAACGATCCGAACAACAGAACACGAAAACCTATCGATTACTCGAAGTCTCCCACCACTCCGTGTCCAAAATGCAAAGACTTCAACGAATACAACTATCACTGGCGAAAGGACTGTCCACGAGTAACAGCACAACCCAATAACGCAAACGATCAAAACTCAACGACAATACCAGTGAACCAATGGGCCGACCAATCGAATGCCAACACTTTTGTCAAAACGCCGACAACTCATAGTATATCTTCTGATGGACTCATATACTATGACACTCGGATTAACAATCAAAACGTAACGGCTTTTCTCGATACCGGCTCTACTATCACCGCAATGTCTGCATCGACCGCATCCCGATTGAAACTGAAACCAGACTCAAGAACCGCAATGACTGTGAGACAAGTCAGCGGACATACCCGAACTCTAGGACGAGTCGAACCCCTCATTCGCATCGGAAACAAAACGATTAGATTTCCAATTCACGTATTCCCGAATTTGTCACGCGACGCATTGCTCGGAGTCGACGCCGCTGAAGCGTTTGGCCTTCACTTCGATTTCCGACGGCAATCAAAAACTTATCCCAAAGATGTCTCTGTTCTTAACATTGGTTACGCAACAGTCGACAACTCATCACTCAATCACAACGTTTCCCCTCGAAACAGAAGTCATCCCTCTAACGACGCAAACGATAACAGGAAACAACTCGTTTCTATCGCAACGCAAACGTCTATCACGGAGTCAATCGCGACACAGACATTAGAAACAAACGAAACTCCGATAACAATAACGACTTTGAATCCGAAACTTCACGACAATAACACATCGAACGATACGAAAGAGACATCGACTCCGTATTCGCTAACTCTCTACACAACTCTCTCGAAGAAACGAAAGAAACGCAAACCTCGAACTCGAAACTCATCGAATACTCAGACGACACTCATGACTAACATATCATTGGAACCACTTTACGACTCGACTCTTAACACCACGAAAGCAACGCAGAAATCGAATACTACGGATTACTCTAACGAAAACAAACGAAAGACGATTCCTCACATGTATAACGTATTCCCGATTATCGTCCAAAGAAAAAGTAATCGCTCAGAAGAATCGACTTCTCCTTCGCGTTTAAACGAGTGCCCGGGGAGTGAGAGCTCACGAGACGTCACTACTAATAGTTTAGAGCTCTCGCGCCATAGAAAGCATATCCGTTTCCGCTCAGATCGCCCAACACTTCAGTCGAGAACTCGCATCCGTCCCGTACACACGTATTTCACTTAACTTTTCTCTTATTTCGTAACGAATCGAATGTTTTATAACATTTGTATTATTTTAACGGTTTTTTAGTTTAATAAAAAGTTCTTTTTTTCATTAATTCTGACTAATCGTTACTTCACCCGAAACTTCGGTCGGATATCTTAAACGAGCCGTACCCGAAGCTCTCAACATAAACTTAATTGATAACATTTATGGAACGACTGTCCGGACCCGACATTGGCTTCTATTGCTATGATTTGTTTCCTATGAATTCCTATGAATTCTTTGAATTACTTCTGATATCTTTCACTAATTATTTACTTTTTATGTCTTTGTTTTGAAATGAATTTATTAAAATAGTTTGAATAACAACTTATAATTATTAATAATATTATAACATGGTCATGTAAATTTGGAGAACATAAATAAATGTTTTCATTAAGTCATATATTTTTAATATAATTAAAAACTTATAACAAGTTTATAATAAACTATAGTTTATTAATATATTTAATTGAATTTATTTAATTTTGTAATTGTTATAAACAAAGACATTACATTATTAAGTTATCAAATTATTCTTTAGCAAAATTTTCCTGGTTAGTTTGAAAAATATGAAGGATAAAACTATTTTCCATTATTATGATATTTTGCAACCATATCGAGTATGAATCTCATGGGTGTTTTATGACCATGGTGCCAAACTGCTGGATCAGTAGCCAGATCAACGGCTTCTAACTTTTTGAAATATTCTGGATTAAAGTCCTTGGCACATTTCTCTTTTGAATTGAATCCATCACAAGCAAAGCTAGCAGCATCAGATACCTAGGTAAATATTTATTAACAATACGAACTAGATAAGTTTTAATCAAATTTTTTTGATTAGTTCAATCAAATTAATTTGAATTTAAGAAAAATAAGCAAGTTAGATTAATTATGAAATATATTAAACTGACCACATCCTCGAATATCTCATCCCAGAACTGTCGATGCCCTTGATCACAAATCTTTTGAATTTCATCTAGGATACAGTGCTTGAAGAAATAATAAGAACAGCAAGCACCATGGATATGACCTTTTTGACCCATATCAACGGCAAGCTCAATCATCTTGGTATGCTTTTCACTGCAAACCATTAAAGGACCCATCTTTTGATCTCTGGGTAATAGACAATCGGCGTATTGTATAAACTCTTTCCTATCCTTAGGGTTATCACATCTCTTCAACATATGATCCTTCAAACCTTTCAAATAAATTTTCATCGCTTCCTGGATAAAGCCTGTGGTACAGGTCTCGCCATATAATTTAAAGCCATCAATCCCTCTGTGCATTACCCTGGACAAAATCAACATGGATACCATTTTTTTAGTGAACAAAATTTTAGGTCATATTACTCGCAATGCTGTGCCATATCTCCATCACTAGCAGGGACAACTGCATTTGGATTACCAAAGAACATCATATCTAGTAAATAGCCCTCTAACTGGTCATCAGTCACTGAACAGGATAGGGCTTCCCTTAGTGACAATGTAACTAGACCTAGATTAATGAAATAGTTAACATGGTAATTTTAAGTCTACATGGTTATTATTACTTACATATTATTAAAGAGAATTTGCTTAACATCTTGGTGAAATATGTTTGAAATTCTTATCGACACTTACTAAAGAACAAGATTATTTTTTTCTAATGACTACTATGCCTTTTTATATTTGTCCAAGGTAATTATGCTGTGCATAAACTTGAGTTTTGGTAGTTTTGATTATGAAATGAAAAGATAATTACAGTCTTTGAATGACATTTCGATTAATAAAATAATTAATTTTATTCAAAAGATTTTCATTCAAATAATTGAATCAATTGTTTAGAAAAACATTTTAAAAATCATTAATCAAAAAAGTAATGAAAATCATAACAATTGATGATTTTTCTTTCCTTTATTTTTTTTGACAAGAATCTATTTTTGACATTTTTGGAAAAATACAGTTCACATACGTTTCGCAATAATTAATTTTTTAATGAAATTCTAGGTACAATTAGTTCACTTTCCTGGTACATTTGCACTATTGAAACATAATTTATAAAAACTATAAATTTTGAATAATTATTAAATATTTAATAAATTCATTATAAAAACTGTAACTTTTAAATAAAATACGAAAATAAAAATATAAGTCTATAAATATTCTTTCAACAGGTTCCTAACTTTGGCTCAAAATTGATATTCTTTGCTAGGTTTTTTTATTCTAGTTAATATTATTATAAAACTAAATTTTGAATAAATATTTTGAAATTAATATATTTTGAAAATTATTCTTTATTTTATGCTTGCAAAGGATGTGTTATTAGAGTCATCGTTAAGTTTAATGATGAAGGGCTTAATAAACTTAACTAGCAAATTACTTAAAAGTACAGTTCTTAATATTAAAATAAAAAAATATATAATAAGTTCATTTTCCTTGTATTTTTGCACTTAAACAAAAATATATTCTAGCAACATTTAAAATCCCCTATCGACTTATCACTTTGAGGAAAATTTTTAGTTTTCCTTGGTTATATTTTAATGAAAGGTTAAAAACCAACGATTATACTCTTTTATAGCAACGAAAGTGACACTAAATAACAAATGAAAGTAAATTTATTTTAATATAAATTGTATTAAATATTTAAACCCTTTAAAATCGTTACATATCTTATTCGGGATTTTAATTAAATTGATTTTTCGGTATTATTTAATCATTTAAAAACCATTTATGAGTTTTTTCAAATAGTTGACGATTAGGACAATCAATAACTTTAATATTAATGATTAAATACTTATTACAAACACTATAAACAACAATATTTCCTTATTATTGGTTCCCTAAAAACATGTGATTATAAGCGAAATGTCTTATTTATAAAAGTCTTATTTAACATTAGAATACTTATAGGAAAAACTTTAAAAAACATGTTAATAAGCAAGGTGATTATAAGCCAGCAAAATGCTGAATTTTTATTCTTATAAAAAATAGATAATAATATCGTATGATAATTTAATGACCTAGTAATTAAGCTGTTTAATGGAAGATGTTTAATGGAGTGTTCAATGTGTTAAATGAGGTGGGCCAATTTGTGTATTGGAACTGAAAAGAATAGAATAAACTAGGATAAAATTTGGAGAAAAATTGCTAGAACTAAAGTTAAAGTTTATTAAGTTTTAAAAATATCACTCCAATAAAATGTATCATAAATGAAAAATATGTACTAGCAACACTATTATTCAATAAGATATCTGATATTTATAATGCAATTAATGAAAAAACTTACCGAGGTTACAATAGAATTTATCTCGTTTGACAACAAATCTGTTTAAATCTGATTTAATCATAAAATTATTTTCAAAAATAAAAATAATTAAAAGTATTGTTAAAAATTGAGAGTTTTTTTTGAAAAAAATGAAAGCTTTAATATTGAGGTCATTTTTTGTGCTAATTTTTTGTGTAATGAATAGTAAGACATCGAAACGATGGCCAAAACACGACATCTCAACATTAAAACTGTTACAAATAGTGCACAGACACGGGGAACGGACACCCATTAACTTTACACCGAAAGATCCCTTTAAAAATGAAAGTTATTGGAAGGAAGGCATCGGAGGACTCACTTCTATCGGCAAATACAGACTCTATAAAACGGGTCAATTCATTCGTGAGGAATACCAACACTTTTTGGGCGACAATTACTCTCCCCGTGAGGTATACGCCAGGAGTTCATTGACTGACCGCTGTATTGAAAGTCTTTCTTGTCTTTTGGCCGGAGTTTATCCTCCAAAACAATCCATATTTCAGTGGAATAATGGAGTGGACGCAAAGTTGGGTCAACTCTGGCAACCTATTCCTATTCAGACAGTTATGCCTAAAGAGGAAGACCTGGTTCTGGGAGAGGTATTTATGAGAATAATTTTCATATAATCTTAAAAAATAATTGTTTCCTTTGTTTAGGATAAGGTCTGTCCTATCGTTGAGAGGGAAAGGAATGAAATATATAACAGAACTTATTTAAGGAAATTCGTTAGTGATAATCATCTATTATATGAAAATGTGAGCAAGGTTGTTGGCAAGAATATACACGATATACGATATGCTAGTTCAGTTTATGGATGTTTAAGAATTGAAATGGACAGCCATTTCTATTGGAGTGATGTCTGGACTAAAGAGGAAGAAGAATATATTGTCCAACAATTGAGTGAATCTAATCATATGCGCTATCGTTACAATTGGGACACTCCTATCATTCATAGGTTAAGGGCTGGAGGTTTAGTTCGGGAACTGAATAATAATTTTCATTCTGTGCTCAACAATCAAAACAATAAGAAAATGTATGTTTACTCAACTCATGACACAATGATAGCGGTTTTGATGCATTCCCTCAATATATTCAATGATAGTCCGCCACCATTTGGTGCGGTTCTCTTCTTTGAATTACATGAGAAAAAGGAAAGGGATTACTTGGTTCGGGCTTTTTATTATAACTCAACAGTCATTAATAGTGGAACTCCACAACCAATTCAATGGAGAAATTGTGGAAATCTGTGGGACTGTCCTATCGATGAGTTCTTTAATTCTACAAAACATTTGTTATACAATAACTTCAACGAAGAGTGTAATCAAAGTTAGATTTCGTTAATAAATGATTGAAATAAATAAAATTTTATTATAAATAAAAGCACAGAAAAAAGTAAATAAGGCACTTTCTAGAAATTGAATCATGGCAAATTTTAACAAATAGAATGGACACAATTGTAAACAAATGTTTGGTAAATGACTCAATTATTTTAAATTAATTGATTTCGGAACCAAAGGTTTCAAAAAGTTGTCATTTAATGACCGCCTTTAGCCGATCCCTTTCCTTCTCCCTTTCCTTCAGCCCCTCCACCAGCACTTCCACCCATACTGGCCCCACCTTTTGCAGCTCCGGATGCACTGCCAGCTCCTGATCCCTCTCCACCACTTCCACCACTGCTTATCGCCTCAACGCTTATCAAAACTGTAAAATATTTCTATTAATCGAAAACAACTCATTTTATAATAAATACCTGAAGAGAAGGCTATCGTCAAAACCAAAGCCAAAATCAGACCTTTGTTCAACATTTTTATTAAATATTTGTATCTTGTTAACTTTTTTTAATAGTTATTTGTTTGATATAAAAGTAAAGATCACTTCTCTTTTTATACTAAATTCTAAGCGATGTTTTTGAACTCATCTGTCAATTCGCAAATATTATGTCCATGTTTATAATCTATTGAATAAATAAAAAAAATTTTAAAATAAATATCTAATTATGTCATCTAGTAAACAAGTCCTCTGAATTTGTTATTTATTGATGTTTCAACATAATTATTTAAAATGATCTAGCTCAAATTTATTAAAAAAATAAACTGCAAAATATTTGTTTAATGAAAATATTATTCTTAAATAGTTATTAAATTTAAAATAGAATTAATTACCATGTTTATTTATTTATTAAATATTTCTCAATATACATTATATATTAAGAACTGTACTTTCAAATAATATGTTAGATAAGTTAATTAAGTCTACATCACTAAACTTACTGGGACTCATCCGAAAAATTTGTTTTTTAAGTCTAGAATTTCTGATAGTTTCCAAAATATTTAACTAAAATAAAAAGAATAGAAATAAAAAAGAACTAGCTAAAATAATAATTTCATAAGTTTATAAGACTCCAATTGGTTAAGCATTTAAAGACTTATATTTATTTACTTTAGTATTTCATTTAAAAATTACAGTTTTATAATTCTAGTAACTAGAATTAAAAAAATAGAAAAATTACAAAAATTGTCTAGAACATTTATACGAAAAGTTAAACATTTTAAAGACTTATATTCATATAATTTCGCATTTTATTAAAAGTTATAATTTTAAAGTTAAATTAAACCTTACATCACAAAACTTTACTCTTACTCAACCGACACATTCGATTTTTAAACCTAGAATTTCCGAGTAGTTTTCTAGATATTTAAATTAAATTAAATCTAATAGAACTACTTTACCAAGTTATAAAATATAGAAAAAGAATTTAATAGATTTGAAATTTAAAAAAAAGACAAAAAACTTTACTTATAGTCAATTGAATAAATAGGAATTGTTTTAATTAATTAGTAAGTAATTACTGGAATATTTTTAACTCATCTAGGTAGTTAATTAACATTATTTACCAAGAGATTATAATGAGAATACACGTGGACATTTTATTTACAAATTGACAGATGATTTCAAAAATATCGTTTAGGATTTCATATAAAAGCAGACGATATTTTCAATTTTGTATCAAACAAATAACTATCAACAATAGTTACAAGATCAAAATATAGAATAAAAATGTTGAGCAAAGGTCTGATTTTTGTTTTGGTTTTGACGATTGCCTTCTCTTCAGGTATTTATCATAAAATGAGTTAAGTTTTTAATTATTTAAAATATTTTACAGTTTTGGTAAACGTTGAGGCAATAGGCAGTGGTGGAAGTGGTGGAGAGGGATCAGGAGCTGGAAGTGCATCGGGAGCTGCGAAAGGTGGAGCTAGTTTTGGTGCAAGTGCTGGTGCAAGTGGAGGGGCTGAAGGAAAGGGAGAAGGAAAGGCGTCGGCTAAAGGCGGTCATTAAATGACAGCTTTTAAAAATGTTTTTCGGAAATAAATTAAATTTAAATAAATAAATAAGTCATTTGTTTTTACATTATATCTTGAGTTTATTTGATAAATATTGATCAAGAGGTTTCTCAAAAAAATATCTTATTTTTAGAATAATCTAGATATAAATTATTCATAATTATAATATTTAATCAAAAAAATTCTTTGTATATAATTAGGGTAATAATGTGTCAAATATAAAGAGACACTTAAATATAAACGATAAACCAAAAAATAATTGAGGAATAATACCTAGCATGGCCAATGATCTCGATTTCCAGGGGGGGGGGTATTTGGCAAAATACCTCACCCTGGAGGCAAAAAACCTCGACAGATCTAGTGCTTGTCCATAGACCTAATGTTAAGGTTTTCAAAATACCAGGGGAGGTATTTTGCCGATTTTTCGCTCCAGGGGGGGTATACGGGTAATACCCCCCTATTGGCCATCCTAGATGATACTATAAAAACTTTGCATTTTTAAAAAATATAAAATTTCTTAAATATTAAAAACATTTTTCTTTATTTTATAGAAACTGTAATTTTTAATTAGAATACGAAAGTATATAAATATAAATCTTTTAAAGTTTAATCAATTGGACCCCGCCGAATACAGGAATCATTTTCTTCTATCAAAATAAATTTTCTTTTATATCATTCTAAATTTATTCAATAAAATTTAAAAACTCTAATTTTAAATATTTTGAAAACTATTTATTTTTTAACTTAAAAAGAATTTTAATTTAGTTATGTATGGCTTAATTAACTATACTATCAGTTAAAATATAGAATTTATTTTATTGAGAAATTTAAAAGTTAATAATTAATAAGTAAACAAACAAGGAAATTAATCCTCCGTTAACTTTTATTACAATATAAATCAAAATAGAATTTTTTGTTGAACAAACATTTTAGTTAATTTAATTAATAAATTTGTGCTAGATTATTTTGAATAAATATATTGAAACATCAATAAAGAACAAATTTAAATGATTTTTTTACTAGATGATTTAAAAACAATTACTCTCTAATTAAATCTATATTTATTTATATGAATAATATTACTATTTATTCAATAGATTATAAACATGGACATATAATTTGCATAGATAGATGAGTTCAAAAGTTTTGCTTAGAATTTAGTATAAAAATAAAAATGATATTCACTTTTATTTCAAAGAAATACATTTTATAACATTTCTAATCATTAAATAAATAAATAATAAACAACTTAATGCCGATTTTTAGTATAACCATGCTCATTTTTACTGTGTTTGAGTGTTCTAACACTTAGAGAATAGGGAGTAAATGTGGTTTTCCATATCTTCCACACGAAATCAATATAGAGCCTTAAAAAACTGTCTACGAAGAAGGAGAAGAGGTCGGGTATAACTGCACTAATGATGGGGTTTACCTAAAGATACAAACAAAGAAATATGTGTCCGGAGAATGAAGGGCAACGAATTGACGGGTGATTCTGTTCAGGGTATGTCTCTACAATTCTACTTGTGATTCACCAGGACAAGTTTGTAGGGAATTAATACATCTTCCATCGACTAGTAGTACATCCAGTAATACATAACTATTTTTCATATGAAATTCAAACTAAAAAATGCTCTAAATTTTAGGTCCGTCCCTATCGTGGAGTTATATATTTCCGTTAATATTTATGGTTACAATTGGACTCATTTTACTTCTCGTTGTTATTGTAATAAAAAGGAATGACTCTGACAACAAACATGATTTCAATTTATACAATGGAGTGAATAAAGAATATTCTGATATTAATTACTCGAAACCAATTAAGTAATAATCAAAGAAAGCACTCAATATATTTAAATGAATTAATATATTAATAGACATTCCTTTAATTCTATGCTATAAACTATTGTTTACGTATAATCCTTTACGAATATAATTTATAAATTATTTATTAAAATTAATAAAATTTAAATTATTTTATTTATTAGAAAATTATTAAACATTTTTAGAGAAATTTTTAAGAAAAAATTCTAAAAACTGTAACTTTTAAATAAATATAAAAATATATGAATTTAAGTTTTTAAATGGTTTATATTATTGGACAGCGATCACAATGGACTACTTTTCTAGTTATTATTTTTCTATTTTTATTCTAGTTAATAAGTTTCTAAATCTATAATTACGATATCAGGGTACATTATACGGAGTTAATCCGAGTTAAATATTTATTTTCATTTTAGTATTTTTTAAAAAGGTTTTATAAAATAAAGAAAAATAATTTAATAAATTTGAAATTTTTTTGGAAAAACAGACAAAATTCTGTAAATATAGTCTATTGAATAAATAAGAATTGTTTTAACTAATTAGTTTGTAATTATTTGAATATTTTTAACTCATCTAGGTAGTTGATTAACATAATATTTATCAAAAAATTATAATGAGAATACACGTGGATATTTTATTTACAAATTGACGGATGAGTTCAAAAATATCGCTTAGAATTTTGTATAAAACCTGAAGTGTTTTCTTTTATTACTAAACAAACTCTATAAAAACTGTAATTTTTAAATAAAATATGAAAATAAGTGAATATAAGCTTTTAAATTATTAGGTTTTTTGAATATACTATAAAAGCCTTTTAAGTCCTCTTTAGTTTTATTTTATTTTTTTTTATTCTAGTTAATAAAATCCTAAAACTGTAATAATCAATATTTCGAAAAATACTCAGAATTCTTTGTTTTTCAATATAATGTGTCGACTAAGTCATAGGTGGGTCTTCTAATGTAGAATTTAATAAAATTAACTAGCATATTTTTAGATAATACAGTTCCTAAAATATTAAGAAACATGTTAGAATTAATAATAAATAAACAAGGTAATTAATGCTGCATTCACTTTAATAACAATATAAATATAGTGTTTTTTAATTAAACAAACTTTTAAAAGTATATTTGCTAAATATATTTGTGCTAGATTATTTTAAATAATTATTAAAATATCAATAAAAATAAAATTCGGAGCATTTGTTTATTAGCGGCTATTATTTAGTAGTATTTTTTAATCATATCCAAGATATAGGCCATTGGGGTTTTATGATTATGATGCCAAACAGCTGGGTCTGTTGCTTGGTCAATAGCTTGAAGAGCATGTAAATGATCCGGATTGAAATCCTTCTCACACTTCTCTTTTGAGTCATATCCAGCACAAGCGAAGGCCACCACTTCAGAGGCCTAAAATCAATAAAATAAGAATAATCAAGATAAAATATCATTAAACAAAACAAGCAAGCTCAAAAAAGACAATCATAAGAACGATAACGTACCACATCATCAAAGATCTCATCCCAGAACTGTTTGTGTCCCTCACCACATATCTTATGAATCTCCTCGAGGACACAATGCTTAAAGAAGGTATAGGCACAGCAGGAGCCGTGAACGTGTCCGTCCTCTCCCATAGCGATCGCCAATTCAATCATTTTGGTGTGTTTTTCACTGCACACATTCAAAGTACCCATTTTCTGGTCTTTGGGTAAAAGACAGCCCACGTATTGAATGAAGTCCGCCTTATCCTTAGGATTGTCGCAACGCTTTCCCATATGACTCTTCATACTATTCATTAATATTGTGAGCACTTCCTTTGGAAAGCCATTCAAACAGTTGTCCGCATAGTTTTTGATACCTGTAATACCACTGCGGACTACCCTATAATTGATACCAAGATTATTATTTTGCAATTAATTGAGCATGCTAGAATTGACTATACTGGCAATGGTTTTCCATCTCGGCATCATTAGCAGGTACAATTGCCTTGTCGCTGCCGAAGAACATGACCTCAAGGAAATGTTGTTCTAGGTCATCTTCAGTTTCACTGCAACCGAAATCATAGCCTCTAAACGAGGCTATTATTACGACTAAAAAGATAAAGTTACTAGATTAAAATATTGAATATAATGCTAGATAACTTACATAATAAAAATATTAACTTTCCATGCATTTTGACGGAAAGAACCAAGTTGTTTTTACATCTGAATTTGGAATTTTCTTAGCATTTCTTTTGGTTTATATAGAATTTCAAATAAGAAAATAAATAAATTGTTTTCGCGCTAATGATTCTGATAAGTTTTCTTTTGTTAATAATAGAATCATGTGAGCTAATTAATTAGCTTGGATATTTATTCGATATGCTAGTTAATTTATTTTCAATTCTATTCAAATTTGTTTCCTATAATTATTACTTTTGGACCAAAAGAATGATTTAAATCAATTGTTATATTATTTTTACAAAAGAAATTCCATTTGATTTATGAATTATTAATCAATTATTTGTCAATTAATCTTAACCAAGGTAATTGTTAATTGATTCTGAGTACTATTGTACCTTTTAAATGTAATTATGATTACAAAAATTATTGAAACAAGCTCAATTAAAATTCATTATTTACTGAATAGTATTTTCAATAAGTTTATTGAATACAAAAGAAGATCTTTTAATTGAATTTAATGTTTAAGGTCACCAAGGTGGAATGAAGTATCAAGCTTATTAGTAAGATTTGTTTAAAAATTATCCGTATAGTTTGAACTTGGTTATTATACCCTAGGGACTAAAGCCTAGTCTAAGATCTATTTTTTATTAAATGGATATTAATTGTAATTAAATTAATTAAATTAGATTACCTTGTATATAATTTTGAAAAATAATTATTTTAAAATAATTTTGCAAGTTTATTTTTATATGCTCTAAATACAATATTTATTTAAGTAAAAAAAAACAAGGTATAATATTTAATGATTTTTTGAAAACTGGTCAATAAAAAATAAACAAATATAAAAGTAATATGATCTTGGTTATCGTTTGTTGTCCATATGATACTTCTTGATCATATCCAAAATGAACTTAATCGGGGTCTTATAATTATGAGCCCAAACCGCGGGGTCAGTTGCCTCATCAATCTTTTTATAATCGGCCCAATGTTGTGGACTAAATAGCTTGCTACATTTCTCCATTGAATTAAAGTCCGCACATGCAAAGTCTACCGTCTCTGAAGTCTTCGACAATAGAAATATTAATTAACCATGTTCAATTTGTCAAAAATGATTGATATCTCACCACTTCATCGAAGCTTTCGTCCCAATACTGTGAGTGTC